>VZRX01009578.1:237802-407341 GCA_013398075.1 Notiomystis cincta | reverse complement strand
AGTTTGTGCTCCCTTTTTTTTTTTTTTTTTTGTTGATTATCTGCAAATGATTTGCATCCTGACTATACACTGCAGAATTTACTTGGTCTAGCAGATTACTGCACTGCTTCTCTGCAAACAGCACCCATGGAGGAGCATCAGTCACAGCCAGGATCCAGCAAACACGAGGGGTGTCACAAAAGGCATCCCTGCATTTCACACCAGTGTGTTGAGTGCACTGTGGCTTGCACTGCAGAGTGGACTCAGGGAGCACAAACTGGCTTTCTTTAAGATGAAATAAATATAGAAGTTGTGCTCTGCAATCACACCTAATGTATTCCACTTGCTAATGTGCATCAAGTCCATGTGACCAGACTAGAATTAGTTTGAGGTAACCTCCAAAAAGATAGGCATTGCAGACACAAGGTCCTTAGCACCAACTATTCACTATATCTGTTTATTCCTATGCACCAGCTACTTGCAAATATGGTCTAAGCCAAAGAGACACATTGAAGGGTGCCATAAAAAAAGGAGCTGAAGGAACTATATTTCCACAGGCACATTATTATTTATCATTTGCACTGAAGCACTATGTAAGAACCCTAAATCCCCCATTGTGCAAGGTGTTAGATACTAACACAGAACAAGAGGATGGTTCCTTCCCCTGAAGAATTAAAACCTGGAAATATTTTGGGATGGAGCTTTGCCTCACAATCCAGCCTGACATGTTCCCAGGTGCTGTTCTGGCATAAGAAAGCTGTAAATTCAGTCATGCAACTTAGCTTTGGGAAGGAGGTGGGACCGGGGAGAGGAGTGTAAGATTTCACAATGCTCACTTTTCCTTGTGTCTTCACTGGGCTGAAATGGATGGAAAAAAGCCAATAGCCAGCAGAAAGTGGAGGCTGGGGGAATACAGTACTGAACCAATATCCTGGTGATTTATGACCTTCCTGGGACACTGTGAAGAATAAGTGAGTGACAGATTACCTGCTGACCTGTGGGATAGCTCATTTGCTTTTGTTCAAGCAGCAGTTTTTCAGTAGAACTGTGGATCAAATATATTTCTCTGTTGAACTGAGCTACCTTACTGCTAAATAAATATGTCAGTCAGCAATGACACAAGTTAATTTCTCTGGTGGGAAGTGTTTGTCTCACTCCAAAGGGGAGCCTGAGAGGACACACTGTGGAAGTTAGGAGGCAGGGACCCTAGGGCAAAACAGAGAATGAGTCAAACTGATGGTGGGGACAGGCTGCAGAGCTACCCGGAGCTATTCACATGCCACAGATGGACCTGTGATTTCTGGCTCTGTGTAGTATTTTCTTAACTGTTCTTTCCTCAAAGTTTGTACAAGTTTATGGTTCCTGCACTGAGATTAGTCCTTTTCTCCTGGGGTCTCGTCAAATTTAAAAGCTGTACTATTCTTTTTCATAAAATAGTCCCAAAACCCTACAAAAACCAGACCATAAAGTTCCTTATACTGTCCCCCTTCACAGACGTGTTTGGCCTGATTCTTCATTTGCCTACACCTTGATGTTTATTTTGTGAGATTACCCCTTCTGTCTGACCTTTTAAAACTGGACTAAGATGATGAAGCAGGACTGTCCAGCAGAGGACTGAGTGGGATGGTCTGGCATACTCTGTTTTAGTGTAACAACCACTTCCACTGGTTTTACTTAAATTTTAAATTATCTTCATTTCTATCATTGAGACTGTAAAGTTAATGTCTGCAGCAGAAGTGGGAAGGTTGCATGGCAGGTAATATTGCCAGGTTTTTTCAAAAAACAATATTTCAGAAATCACAATTCTACTGTCTTGTTTTGATGTGAATTAACAGTGAATATTCACGGTCAGGCATATTTTGTGATCACAGACACAAAACATGGGGAGCAAAGCCCTGCACCCCATCTGACCTTGCAAGAGATCCAATAACAACAACAAGGAAGAGTAAAAAACCATTTCTCTCCCCAGTACTGATTGCCTCAGTCTTGCCCTCTTAATAAGCATTTAAATAATGTAAATGTGAAGGGTGGTGCAGGAGAGAGAAGGGGGGGGTGCACACAAACGTTTCTGACTCTTCTTTTTCCCCCGAACACTGATGCCATTGCATAATTATATGGGTTGGCTTGAAAGAATGAAACCCAGTTCAAAATGTATGAGTTCATTTTTATGTTCTACTGAGAAAATTTATTCAGTGTGACTGCTCAGTAGCGAGAGCAGTAAAACACCTTAATCCCTGGTTGAAGAAAGGTAATACCTTGACAGATGTGTGCCTCCTACTTTCCTTGCGGCCATGTTTCAACAACAAACCTTTATTTCTGCTTCTCGGCTGTAGCAGGAAAAAAAAAATGAGCGGAGCAATAAAGCAGTCAGACAAATCTCAGGAGCCAGGCGGCAATGCAATAGTAATGACAGATTTTTAATGTGGCAGGAGAGATTGACAGGAAAATGTCTTCAGAGCAAACGCACGCCAGATGGAATGAAAACGGTTTATTGGAGTATGGAGGTGCTGCTGAACTGAATAGAGGGCGGGTTTAAGGTGGGTGTTTTATCTGCTTCAAGTAAACAACAACAACCAAAAAAAAAAATTAAAAAATCCCGCTCACCAGGTATTGCCTCAGACCAGTCTTTGCACCAAGGGGATATTTTTTGTTTGTTTGTTTATTTGTTTCTTTTTCTACAGTACTGCACCAGAGAAAAACTTTAAAGTCAAAAGTTCAGTCATTACATGCACTGCACAAAAGGAGAAGGCAAACTGGTTTGGTCTGAGCTTTTTTCATTGTTTTCCTCTCTTCCCTCCTTTCCCCCGCACCTCTCCCCCTTAATCTGAAGGAATTTCTCACTCACTATGAACAGATAAAGATGTTTTGATGTGCTTTTAGATAAATCAGAATGATTTTTTTTTTCGAAAAGAGAACGAGAAAGAAAAAAAAAATAATTCCAGCTGATAGAGTAGCTATCAAATCTAGGACAGAAGAAGAAGCCTACACTAAAAAACCTATAAAAGCCCATATAGCTGTTTCTATATCAAGAAGAACAGCATCATTGTGTCTTTTTCAACTGAGTAAACTTAACTTGCATGCTCTTAGTAATGATAATAAAGTCAAATTCAGCCCTACATCTCACGAGAAAACATAACTATGAAATATTTCATACCCTCCATAAAGAGCAAAGGCAGGAAAACAGCCATAAATGGGAAGAAACAGCACAAAAGAAAGGAAGAAAATACAACTCTAAACTGTGAATCTCCCTGACATCTTTTCATTATCAGTCTAGTCAATGAAGAATGCCACACAGGAAAGGATGGCATCATATTATTGAAACATGCTGGTTTGGGGGTTTTTTGAAGGATGCACTTGTATATTCTCTGCGGATAGCTTTTTTTATTTCATTATATTTGCCATTATTAACTCTCTGTAATTGTTTTTTACATGTAGGACTTAGATTAAGTGTTTTGCCTGTATCATATATATTTGTACTGCTCTTTTTAGAGTTTTTTGAGGGCTTTTTCCCTTATGCAAACATATCAGAGAGAAGCCATTGAGTTACCTCCTTTATTTGTATTATGCTTTAAAACAAAACAAACCCACCCTTTTTATCTTTGACAATGTGCTTCTTTTTTTGCTAAGGAATATTTATTTAGACAGTAAAAAGATGTTATGGTTCTTCCCACTAGTAGAAGCGTATGCACTGAATATGCTCCAATGTAATTTGCAGAAAGTGAGGAAAACACTCTGAAAAGTAAGCAGGGAGTTTTGCCATGTAGTTTCATCTGATAACTACAATACTACGATAACAAAGCTTTAGGCAATATGCTTAAAACTGACAGGGAAAGTAACTGGCAAAGTCTTGTAATGATCCATCTATATTACATATTTTATAAATTTACTGATTGCTCAGAAAATATGTCTTTTTTTTTCATGTTTTATCTTGTTCAGAATCCTGCTATAAAGTTCTATTTAACTCTCTTTTTGTATTAGTCCTGACAGAGCTATAAAAATTGCTTGTATGATTCTTATGGTCTTTGGGGTTTTGTTTCAATTTCCTTAGCATTTGGCTAAATATTGGCATACAGGCTGTTCTTCACATTGCAAGAGAAAATGTTTCTATATTTAAAAAAACCTTTAAGTGGTTAAATCATTTGTCCATATAAAGAACGACATAATGTCAAAGATAAGGCAGAAAAAAACAAAGTAAGGAAGGGCTTGTAAGTGATACTGTGTATACTGTTTCCTTGCACTCAAATGTAACTCGATTATCAGTGAATGTAACTTTTTTTTGGTTGGATTGAAGCTGTTTTGTAAGTCAGTCCTGCAAAGGATATCACATCACTAGAGCTGTTTTTTTTAGAAAGCAAAAAAGTAAAAAAACACTTGTCAGTTTATTTTAGAATCTATTTTACTAGCTTTAAAAATACTCTCCAAAATTAAACTCAGAATGAACATTAAAGCAATGTTGAAGATAAAACTTGACACAACAGTATGTGATGGTTGCCATTCTGTCCTTAAACCACCTTTTTGCAACGCACATAATACAGAATATTAATCAGTGTTTTAAGGCTATGGCAGTTCCTAGAGACACAATGACAAGTAAGGGACAGAATATCCAGCTTAACTGTGAATAGCATTGCCTTATTCTGCACCAGAATCCTCATATCGTTTAAAAATAGATTTTACTGTGTCATCAGCTCCATTCTGGTATCACTAGTAAACTGCACTAGGTATAAAAGCTGCACTGGAAATTGTACCAGCACAGACACCAAAGTTGCTATCGGTACTGTGCAATAGCTTGAGTTTTCATTTCAGAAGACACTGAATACTGACTTTCAACCTCAATTTTTTTTTTATTCCTAAAATCATACCAAGTATGTCAGCATGCTCTCATGCACCCCCGCACTGTGGAATTTTGATAATGTATGTCCTAACCGCTTAATTGATTGATTAGCTTACTGCAGCTTTCTGAGGCACCAAATTTATCTTTAATAGCCGGAGTCAGGCACGGCAGGCAATCGAGGGGGGGGTCCCTTGGCGTCGATTTGCTCTTAACTGGAAAGTCATTACCACTTAATACATGTAGATTGTGTTGAAAGAAAATTATGTGTAATGAAATGAGGGAAAAATTAGTGGAGTGTTATGGGCGAAAGCAGATGTTACGGAGGAATTATGCTAGCAGAGATAATCACCTTCGCTAGCATTGTGTGTGCTGGGGTGTTAACTCAGGGAGAGAGTTGGTGAGAGAGCTAAATAAATGCATTGATTTACACAGATCCACTTCTCAAACTACAGTATATGACTAGTACACACATCTACAAACACATCCATATATATATATATACACACACACACACGTATAGACATGCTCAGGGCTGAACTTTTATATTTCTGAAGCTCTTTTTTAGCTATTTTCCAGCAACTCACACTATATTCAGAAGTCTTAGCTGGAAGCACAGGGAAGTAGCTGTCGATTTGCATAGTATTGTGAAGATGAGAATAATATCCAAGGGCAGAAGTACTCATATAAGCATTAAGATGAGACCTTGTATGCTTCAAACTCTGGACAACCTCTCCTGAGAGAAAACTGATGAATTTGAGAGAGGTCTTTGAGGGTAGCACCAGACATTTTAGAAACTATAAAACTGAAATAAATAGCAGATAGTTGCAAAAAAATTATGGAGACATAGAATGTTGTGCCTTTACTTAAAAAGCTCGTAAATAAAGGAGCTAGAAAAAAAAAAAAAAAAGAAAGATGAAATCTTTCTTTTAATGCAAGTTAGGAACATGTTTTAAGGTAGTAGCTTTGCAGACAGGCAATAACGATAATACTCGGAATCAGGACAAGAGAGAGAAGAGAGATGTCACAGATTTTATTTTGAATGCATTTTAAAACTCTGTAAATTAATCTTTCACCTGTGGGCATCTCCCTGTCCTTTTCCACCCATGACTGATATATATGCTTGATTATATTTCTTATATCCCAGCATGCAAGGTCACTATTAATTTTTATCTTGGGTTTATCTATTTCATATAACATGTGTTTGGATTTAGAATTATCTCTGCTTTATCACCCATTTCATAATAAAAATGTGGTCTCAGGAAGATATTAGTTTGCAAAATTCACTATCAAAACCATTGATAATTAGGATTTCCTCATATATCGTTCTGTTCCTTCACTATTAAATGAGGTTTCTTATGAGTATAGTTATTGCTGGTAATAATAATAATACAAATTTTAAAAGTTAAAAAAAAAAGACTCAAGGTTTTGTATTCCCACTATTACCATTCAGACATAGGAGGTTAGCAAAAAGACTGTCAATTTTCTGTCACTATATTAATGAGTTAAAGAAATGCAGCCAGCCCCTCATGAATCAATTGGAAAACTATGATGAATGTTTCAATAATTAAGAGAATAATTAAATTGCCGAATGTAAGATGGCACTAAATGAAATAGCTTTCGTAACAGCAGCATATTGCTGTTTATAAACACAAAGAGCCTCGTTTAACTAATGCTGAGTCCGGCTCAGCTTTATCGGTCAGCCTTGCACGGGCTGCGGGCCCGATCCTGCAGGAGCCCACCCTGGGGCAGTGGACCTGCTGCCTGACCCCGAGCCCGGGGCTGTGAGGCTGTGCCCAGCCGGGCATGGGCAGGGATTTCTGCTCCCCCAGAGCCCGATCCTGCAGGAGCCCACCCTGGGGCAGTGGACCTGCTGCCTGACCCCGAGCCCGGGGCTGTGAGGCTGTGCCAGCAGGGATGTGCTGCTGCCCCAGAGCCGATCCTGCAGGATCCCATCCTGGGGACAGTGGACCTGCTGCCTGACCCCGAGCCCGGGGCAGTGAGGCTGTGCCCAGCCGGGCATGGACAGGGATGAGCACGGGGGAATGAGGCTGTGCCCAGCCGGTCACGGGCAGGGATTTCTGCTCCCCCAGAGCCTGATCCTGCAGGATCCCACCCTGTGGGTAGTGGACCTGCTGCCTGACCCCGAGCACGGGGCAGAGAGGCTGTGCCAGCAGGGATGTGCTGCTGCCCCAGAGCCGATCCCGCAGGAACCCACCCTGGAGCAGTGGACCTGCTGCCTGACCCCGAGCCCGGGGCACTGAGGCTGTGCCCAGCCGGGCAAGGGCAGAGATGTGCTGCTCCCCTACCTATCCTGCAGGAGCCCACCCTGGGGACAGTGTGCCTGCTGCCTTACCCCGAGCCCGGGGCACTGAGGCTGTGCCCAGCCGGGCACGGGCAGGGATGTGCCGCTCCCCCAGAGCCTCCCGTGCCCCCAGAGCCGCCCCGCTGCGCTCGGAGCGGGGCCGGCACTGCGGAGCCTCGGCGATAAGCAGCTGAACTCCGGCAGATAACGGAGCCGGGAAGTCGCCGGTAAAGCTGACACTCCGGCGGCAGCACGCATGATGCTCGTGGAAATATTTTTAAAAGGTGATATGTGTTAAAGGTGAACTGTAAAGCTGGAGTGAAAATTATGTTAAGTTCAGAAATATGTCCTGAATCTCTCAACTATCAGGCAAGTTTTACTGTAGCTTTCAGAATTCTCTTTTCTCCTGTACAATAATCTGGCAGTTTCTCCTTTGATAAGGACATTCCCAAACACAACTTTGTGTGATATCACACATACCAGAACCTAGGATGCTAAAAACGAGACATCCTAGAAAATTGTCCTTCAAACCAGGGTGTCTCAGAGCAATGCACACAGTTTAAAAAAATATATTATTTGGAAGGAAAACTGTAAACCGTTCCTAGGATTGAAAACTTTTACACATCTTAGTGGGGGGGAGGAGATGGTGAAGTAATTAACTAGTATATACTTGTATTTTGTTTTGAAAGCATGTCAGAGCGTCTTTTTTTTTTCTTTTTTTTTTTTTTTTTTTTTTTTTTTTTTTTTTTTTTGTAATATCAGCATGTTTAAGGAGAAGTCACACATAAGGTAAGGTCATTTCAGGTGCAAAATTCAACCAAATGCATTTTGTTTTCCTGCCTATGAAGATCCTAAAGTGTTTTTTACTGCCCTATCTTTCTCATCTCCCTGTTTCACTGTTTGTTTGGGGTATTTTTCCCTTTTTCTCTCTTTTCCCCACTCCTTCCATTCACATACCTCCTTCTGTTTCAGAATACACCCATCTTCCACCAGTCCTTAGCTCTCCTTGCAGTGAGAGCAGGTTTTATTTGCGTGTGGGAGAAGTCTATGGAAAGAAATTTTCTCTTCAGTTCTGAGTTAGCCCCTCTTTGGAGCTCAATCATCATGTCAGGCACAATTTCACCATCTTCTTCATCTCTTATGTTGCTGGATTTATTCTTCCTGTCTCTTTCAGTAGCATATTCCTGTGCAGTCAGAAAATCATCACTGAAACACATATTTCACATGTGCCTTCATTCCTTTCCCATCTCTCTTCTACTGCACAGAGGCACCTCAGACACACCCCTGAAAACCATGGCCTCAGTGTGTTTATTTTCCATTTTTCTCTTCCACCTTCAATTTCTCTTTCCTACTCATCACATAAATATATATTCTGGGGTATTTTAAAACCCAGCATTATGTACTTGGAACTCTAGTGATTTGAGGTGGAATGGAGAATAAATATAGCCATAATATGCTTTAAAATAGGTGAATTAGTTGATCAGGAGACTTTTAATGCCACATAGGTGGTCAGTAAAAACGTAACAATTACCATGAGATGGAATTTGATATACCACAGTTATTTCCTACTCTAGAGATAGGGCAGTGCCATGGTAACCTAGACTCCCCCGTGTAGTAAGTGTTGTTAATTGTATAGATTTTTAATGGGGATAATTATAATCTTCCTGTCTGAAATCAACCTTACTGGCAGTGACCAATGCCCAGAAGGATATTCTCAAAGGGATGTTGCATGATCTACAGTTTGTGCACTTCATATTTCTTGCTCATAGGGAGAAAACTTCACTCCATCAGCAGAAGAGGTGTGAAGTGTTTACCTTCTGATAAATCCTGATAAGAAATTAAAATATTAAAAGTTCAGGTGGATAGGCATTCATTCTCACCACAGCTTAGGAATGCTACATATTTCTCTGGCCAAGCCCAGAGAAAGGAAATTATCCTGTTTATATTTGATAATTAATTAGATAAGTTAATTTTCAAGTATTGTTATAACAACTTCTTTCTTTAGTGTAGAATTAATTTTTTTCTGAAATATCCACAGCTACAGTGAGGGTGGATGGAAATTTTCTTTGGCAAAATCTACTAGCAGTGGATATTGCTTTGCCAGAATTTAACATTCAGGTTAGAAGTTCTCTGTTGTATGGCTCTGTTTCAGGTGAATATTCACTTCTGAGAAAAAGATTAGGGAAAGTACATTGGTTGCCAGTATTTGAAAATAAATACACCTCTCAGCTGTTTCCTTAACAGGTCTGCAATTTGGAAGGGGGTCTGGAAAACTGGTCAAACCTTAAGCTCTGGAAAAAAACCAACAACATTTATTTATGCTCATTAGAGGCTTATGTTTGTCAGAGTGTCCATGCTAAATCAGGTTGCATGGTGACACCACATTCCCTAAGTTATGCAGCCCTGCCACTTGAGCAGGACTCTGCCCCTGCTTGCTGGAGTTGGCTGAATCTCTGGATTCAGGACTAATAGCAGAGCCCATCTCCCTCCCCTGGTTCTGATGGAGCCCAAAGGATATGCAGCAGGAGGAAAAAGGTTCACACAGGAAGTAACTAAAAGATGGTAAAGAAAGGCTGTAAGGAACCTGGGAATGGAAAGCTCTGAGTGAGGGGTGGTTGGCAGAGCTTGTGTTTAACAACAAAAAAAGGTTTTGGACATGGAGGTAATAAGAACACACTTATTGGTAGGTGTACATGCTCCATCTCTGACAATTATGGAAAAAAAAATGAAAAAAAAAATGTTGGTCCAGGACATGATGTATGAAATTGGCCAGAACATTTAGAAACACGACAACCTTGAGATTCTGTTTAAGGAGGATCATGTGGGTATGGACACTAGCCCCAGCTTTGAGGAGAATGACCAAATGGGAAGGAGTTGGATACAAGGTTATGTAAGAGTGAGAAATGTAAAGAAAGGTGTGCATGAGTGCTACCAGAAAGGAGAGAAGCAAAGGAGCAAAAGGATGTCAGATGTTGGAAGGAGGAAGAGGAAATATATTCCATCCACCTCTGTTGAGCCTAAACATAAAATAACTAGTCTCAAGATCTGATTTCACTGCCTTTTTTAACAAAGTAACTCTAATTTCCATTCTAATTGTTTTCCATCCCTTGCTTAATAACAGGTTATGCAGAAGGTAACTGTCTTCTGCCACTTCTGTGTGAAGATCAGAACAAACAATGATATATTTGCTTGTTCAATTCCTGTATTTCCAAAACACAATGAAAATGCACCTAAGAAATTTAAAGTAAGCAATGACATTCTGAATTTCAGCACTCAAAAACTGGAAAATATTCATATTAAAACTGCTCTGGCTGTGTCACCTTGGCCCTCTTAGGGTTATGCACTATGACTGCTGATAAGGTCATGCTGTCTCCCTGTCCCTGAGGCATGCACTGGCCACACTGAGGGGGAAAGGCAAAGTCTCTGCTGGCTGTGACAGAGTTAAAGGGGGCAAAGCAGGTTCTCCTGGTTCAGGCATCTGAGGGTGTAGAAAATGCTATCTATAACCCTATCACTGGTAACTCAGCCCTGTTCCTGAGAGTGGAGTTCCAGTTTGCTAATCAGGGTAAATGAAACATAAATTTTATGGATAAAATCCCAAACAGGCAGAATTAAAGGGGAAGTTTTCAGGTTTTCTATTGATTAGATAGGGAATTTATTCACTAATTTTAACAGACCTCTTTCAATAACTACCAAAAATTTAGGTGCAAAACAAGTACCAGGACTACATCCAAAGGACTGGACTTCACGTCTTATCCCTTTGCAATGAAAAAACAATAATTCCTCCTGAAGTGTTCACAGTTGTACACTTCTGTTCCCTCATATTGTTCATCTCCCAGTCCAAAACAAACTTTTCAGAAGGACCCAGATCCCTCAGCAAGTAAGCAAAGTCACCAATCCACTGCCCTGTGCACAAGAAATATTGCACAGTATAAATGCTTTGGAAAATAATTTTTCTTGTCTCACAAATAGTGTAGGCAAAATGTGATGATTTTTCACATCTTTATTCTAGTTGCTCAGATGAAGAACTGGTACTGCCTCACTTTCCCTAGAAAACCACAAGGAATTTTGGTGAGGATTAGGTAATTTATGCCTTAGTAACAGTTTGCAACTACTCAAGTGAGGTTCTTGAGGACAGCTGTGTAGCTAGGAGGTGAAATTCACACTGAAGGTGCATTTTTCTCATCTGTTAGTTTTTATGCTCCATTATATATTTTCTATTATAATTTGGAGTGGAGGATCACAGAATAGAAAGCTGATGCATTTTAACAGGAAATGTTTGCTTTCAAAGAAGTGTACCTCTATTTACAGAAAGCCTGGGTAGAGTTTCAAAAGTACTTTTGTCCCTATAGCATCATATTATCTTTTATATTTCTTAATTGAATCCTCATCCTGGAGGCAATAGGTGCTGAATGAACTAGACCTCCCAGGTACAACTGCAATGTATTAAGTCTGGGCTTGAAAAATAGGAGATAGCTATTTGGTGCTCAAAGTTATTTACTTTAAACCTGTGGGTTTGTTTTTTGATTTTTTGTTTGTTTGTTTGTTTGTTTTGTTTGGATTTATTTTTTTTAAGAGGAGGTGGCAGAGGGGAAGGAGAAGTTTGCTATTATTTCCTTTCCACAGCTACTTCATGAGAAGAGAGAAACACAGGATGAAATGAATGGAAAGCAGAGAGTTGACAGTATTTTTTTCACAGAATCTACTATAGCTGGCTAAATGGTATTTTTAAAAAAAAGTGCTTTCAGTGGAATTTGGAAATGTATTGCTACCGACCATTGTTCGTTTACTGGAATTTAAAAGTGGATTCCTCTCACCCATACTGTCTTCTAGTTGTGTTTGCTTTCTAGGGACATTTGTAGGATTCAATTACTGTTGTGGCTATTCACTGAGAATTTCAGAACAGCATGCATAAGTATTGATGGAAACTGGGTATTAGATTCACACACATGAATATGTGCACGCTCAACACATTGGAAAAATAAATCAACACCATGTGACTCACCAAAGCAGTCATATCTAACAAAGCTCAAGAGTGATTGGGGAATGTTCACAGAGAAGTGTTCCTGAGCAATTAGAAGTACTTAGAGAGGAAAAAGGATCTCTTTGAATTCTTTTGCATAATAAACTCAAGGAAACCTCAGTCTGCCCATGGAGATCCCATAAGCAGAAAAAGGGCTAAACTTACTGACTAAACTATTCATTGTGAATTATTCCCTCTGCTCTAATGTCTGCACGGCATGGAAGCGTGGTGCCAGCCCTGCTACACACTGTAATTTTACTCTTCTAGGAATAAAGTGGGAATATACTGCTGGGCAAGTTAAAGCACTCTGCAGAGGACATTATATATATTTTCAACATGTGACCTGCCTTTGATTTTGGTGTTGAAAATGGAGTTATCAACCTTCAGAGGGAAAATATTAGCCCACAGACAGTGAAATAAGATAACATTTTTACTTCATTTCTGTAAAGTGGTATTTGGTGCAAAAACTATATAAGACTGAAATGTAGAGTTTGAGAAGTCAGAGGTCAGCATGGCAAGATTTAACCAGATAGTTTCTACATTTTTGGGCTGACCATAAATTAACAGTTACTGATTCCTTTAGCAAATTCCTGCCTAATTGTTATTTTTCCTTGATTAAATTGGCCTTTATAAGGACATCTGTTCTGTTCCTTGCCAAGGTGTAAGATACAATCATATCTTAGAATTTGTAAACTACTTTAGACAACACAGTAATAAATATATTCTGATGATGAACCCTGCAAAGGAGACATTGTCCTCCCCCCAACCAGCTTAGCACATCTCTCTGCCAGAGTATTTTTCCTAACACCATGACTCCCCTCTATCCTGCTGAAGTATTTCCTATAATTCATCCTTTTTGCCAGCCCAGATCCCTCCAGCTTCTGCACCTCCCTGGGACCACTGCATTGCTCCCTAATGCCAAGTGAGAGCTACCCCTGCTCTGAGGACCAAGATTTTGGTGGGTGGCTGAGTACCAGGGAAAGCATTTGTTGTCATTAAGAGGTCAAAGAAAATTACCCCCTGAGTACTGAACTACCCCACCCTGACTTCGGGATAGCCTAAATGCTAACTCAAAGACACACATTACACTGGAATAGTCATGGAAATTCCTCTCCCAGGGAGGAAAACTTGATCTTTTCAGCATCTACAAGTATGTAAGACTGCTCTTCTGAGCTGTCTTGCATGTGGGGCAAATTGCTGTCTGTAGAGGTAAAAAATTCAGAGGGGAAAAAGTTTTCATAGCCTGGGGATGACAACTCAAATTTAGATGGCAAGGTCTAAGGGGGTCTTTTAATATAACAGAGATATATTTTGTAAAGGTTGGAAAAACAGAGATTTGATTTGTAGAAATTAAATCTGGAAGAGAAACTGGGAAGAGTAGGTATGGTGCTAATAGTCCCCAGCATTGTGCCACAGAGAAATAATTCTGCATAATTCTGGAGAAACAATGGCTCAAAGAGGTGGCATTTCTGCTGTCCTGGGCTTATGACCAGACATCTGGACATTGATGTGACTGGATAGTCTGAGATGAAAGGGCTGGACAGAAGGTAGCAACCAAAGATAAAGAGATAAATGCTAGGGAGCCATCAGCTTTGTGACAGTTGCTGAGAGTGAATTAAATCATAGAGGAGTAAAACCCAGCAGGAGATGGGGAAACATTGACAGAAAATGGGAAGGCAGAGAGGATACTGAAGACATGATTGGAACACTGGAAAACAAAACAACCAAGCATCAAGTTGTGGAAACCCATGGTAGGGAAAGGGAGAGTTGTGGGAGATGGGATGATTTGCTCTCATCTTCTAAGGGCTCCACATTCCCATGAATGCTTATAGCTTTGCATAAATTCACACGCAAAACATAAGGAGCAGATTAAGCTGAACTGGAAGGGAACCACGATGTGGGGAGGTAATAATTAAAGGCAGTTGCTGGGCAGCTAAAGCGTATGGGAGATTGATTACAAATAGACAGAGAGAGGTTTGCTGAAGTGGCTAACGTGCCAGTGATCCTGAGGGAATGGACAGCAGCTGCAGGCAAGGCCAGGACAGGGAAGGTGCTGCTCCTCTTGCCCCACTCAGCACAGGCACTAGCCCCAGTGCATTTGTGAATCTTGAAACAGGAAGGAGGGAGTGAAAAAGCCATAAACTGTGGACCTCTGAAGACAAAATAATCTGTGTCTGAGTACATTGTTTGTATTATTGAGAATGACATCCTGGCTCACACTCCTTTGCAGCTTTACCAGTATAACCATCAGGGCTTTGGCCATTATAGGGTAAAGCTAGCATCACCCTGGGTAGCATCAGAAGAGACTGCTACCAGGAGGACCACCACTATTATTACTAGCTGCAATAAAAAAAGCACTTCTTAAAATGTTTTTTCTACCTAATTGTCAAAACTGAATAATATTATCAGCTTTTTTATCCTTTGAGTATTTTTCTAATAAGAAAGCGCAGAGATGCACTGCAAATAAAAGCAGAAGATTCGAGGATGCAAAGCAATCATGCAAAATGACTTTCATATCAGTTTGATAAGCAGCTGAAATTTAATAACTACATCTCTCCTATGGTGCTGGATGAAAGTTTAATACTTTATGCTTTTGCTTCTTTCTTCCGCATGATGCTTATTCAGAATCATAACTTTTCCTTTTATAGTCACACCAATGCTTAGGTGCAGTGGATTAACAGAAGCCTTACGAGACTTCAGTACAGTCCAGACTACAGTGACTTATAATCAAACCCTAGGAGAAGACTGTCAGGGGTCATAAGGGAAATGAGCAGAGATCCAAATGTAAAAGTAATATTTACTGAGGATAATGCACACAGATCTTACTGTCCCAGTAGGCAAGATGGAAGGCCAGTCTTTCACAACCCAGTTCCAAGAGAGGCTGGATGCAGGAGAGGAAAAAGAAACAGGAAGGTAAAAAATGCCTCTCAGAATCTGGCCCACAGATTTTGGCTTAAAACATGATTCAAAATGCTGGGAATATGGGACAAGGCAAATTAAGATACTGAATCAATAAAATTCAGCCACCAACAAATAATTACAACTCTGGGAAGGGAAGAAAAAAAAAAAAAAACACAACAAAACCAAACCTACAAAACCCCAAAACACACAACCCCCCCCACACCAACCCCCCACCAACCCAGCATCCATCCCTTCTCATTTGCAAACCCGTGCTGGAAGCATTCAGTGCGGAGGCTTTTCCGCCGGTAGGTGACACAGCCCCCGGCCCGGTGCCACCTGCCTCACCTTGGAAACCAGCATGGGGCTCCAGCAGCTACCCGGGGAGCTGAGCCCTCCCGAGGGGTTTTTCCGATGTGAGCTTGCGATGGGAAAGGTCACATGGACAGAGGGCCATGGCCAGGCGGGTGTGGGTGAGGAGGAGTCACCGCAGGGAGCCGGCAGTGGTGAGGGGAGGCGGGCAGGGGCAGGTGAGCAGGCAGCGGGGCTGGCAGGGGCAGGGGGCACAGTGAGAGCGGGGGGCGNAGGGCCGAGGGCAGGGCCGAGGGCAGGGGGCGAGGGCAGGGGCAGGAACAGGGCCGAGGGCAGGGCCGAGGGCAGGGGGCGAGGGCAGGGGCAGGAGCAGGGCCGAGGGCAGGGCCGAGGGCAGGGGGCGAGGAGCCGCCTGCTCGCGGCAGCAGCGCCCCCTTCTGCCGGCTGCCGAGGCCGCAGCCGCGCTCGGCGCTGCGGGCAGCTGCGCATCCCTCGCATCCCTCGCATCCCTCGCATCCCTCGCATCCCTCGCATCCCTCGCATCCCGCCGGCTGGGAGGGAGGCTCGAGACACGGGGGAAATGTAGAGCATGGTTGGGGATTAGAAAAAAGGATTTAAAAATAAAAAAAAAACCTAGAAGACAGTCGTTTGCAGGCAGATGCTGGGAAGTCTCCGGATTCACTGGTGGACGGGTGCGTGGCTTCAGTTTCCAGCCTGTGTGTGAATGTGTGTGTGCTACAAAAACAGATAATAAAATGAATACAAATGAAAGAACATCTGATGTAGTCATCAGATCTAACTACAGCACTTTAATATGAATTGCAACTCCAGATGTTGTCTTAAGAAAATGAATCAATTAGACAAATGAGGGATCTCTTTCTAAATCATAACAGGAGAAAATAAAGTCCAGTAGCTGCAGATTATTGTATAAATGTCCTAATGGCTTTCATTCTTCTCATATACCTGTCAGCTTTACTACAAGGCTCCTCATCGTTTAAGTTGTTGTTTACCTTCCTGAATACCGGTTTGATTTGAAAAAGTGTTCTAAATGTTCAACACCTTTTACCCTGAAAATAATAATACATCAGCCTTTAGGAGTTGAACCCAGCAGAAACTGGTGTCACTATTCATAAAATAATTGAGTTTACACAAAAAGTGATTTCTGTAATAGCCCCCTTTTTACAAGTATGTACATTTTATTTAAAATTACTGACTCAAAAAGCAAGGTAGGAAAAAATCACCTCCAACAACTTCCTGTAATTGCGAATTATTGTGAGGGAAACAGAAGGAAAAGATTTTGAAATTATGAGCCATTATGCTTGAGAGAGAGAGGGAGTAAGTGAGAGAGAGGGAGAGGGAGAGAGAGAGGCAGTGGGAAAAAAAGACATCTCGGCTTCATGAAACACAGCTGACAAGCTCGACTAAATTACCCCCGGACCATTACAAAAATCACTTAATTGCCAACCATTTTGTTAGGTCAATTGACTCTAATTGAAAAAATAACAAAAAGCTTATTATGCTGCAAATGCGGCCGTGGAAAATGAGTCTTCTGTTAGGAGGAAACAATAATTCTAAATTTCAGCTGCTGCTAACACTACAAAGTTCAGTGTTTTCTTCTGATAGAATCTACTGTGCAGGAGAAAGTGAATATGCTCCAATTGATTGATATTTCTTTTAATGCTGCCCCCTCTTCCTTCTTCTACTCCCAGCCCCTCCAGTCGACCCACCCACCCCGCTCAGTTTTATTTCCCTTCCTTGTTGCCTCGTGGCTCTCTTTACCGTGGCAGGGTCGATGTCAGGTTTTGTTCCTAAGGCGTTTGTGGTTTGGGGGTGTGTGAGGCTGCTGTGACTCCTCTTTTCAGCTTATAACCTTAAAACTCAGGTGAAGGGTGAGGAGGAGCACCTTGCTAAAACCTCCTGGCCCCCTTCGCTTTCCTCTTTTCCTCACACACTGCAATGTTCTTTAAAGAGAGAATTGTTTACATATTTTCACTGACAAAATACCTTAGAAAGAGTCCCTCCCAATGTAAATTAAAAAGCATAAACACTGACTGGTAAATAGGATTGTAATTATTTATAATGATCAAATTTTTAGGAGTGTATGCATGAGTTTGTTCATTTCAAAAGAAGATAAACCCGCTGGAGCTCTGCTATTGTCCCAGTTACAGATTTGAATACTGGAGGTTGGGATTGATTCTGCTCTGTGAAAAGTAATTATTTGTCCATAAAACCAGGAGGCTGCAGAAATGAACTCGGATGGCAACAGCCTTTTGTTCAGCTCCTTTGCAGTGAAGAGGTAGGGAATGGAAGAAAGTTCTCAGTAGCCACAGTGCATGATTAAATATTTCCATAATCATGTCTATATGTTTGCTTCTTGCACTGTGTTCAGAAAATTCTTTTTCTGATTTTATCCTTTCAGGGAAACTGCCTGACTCTTTGCACTTTTACAAGGCCCCAAACTCTTGAGGCGACTACAGTGAAATGATGAACAAAAACCAGTGAATAGAACAGGACGTTCCTTCACAGCATTTTAGAAAAAGAAAGGGGAAAAAAAAAAAAAGCAAAAAACTTTGTGCTTGTGTGTGTGTATGTTTTTGCTTTGCCTTTTATAGCTACGGTAGATCTTCCAGTGCTTTACAAAGCAGTGAGTTAAATACTGGTGGCGTGGTGCCTGTGTAGGCAAACGGCACAGCCATTATGTGCTCAGCATACGTTTTTATTGTTTCTTTATATAGAACCCAATATCACTTACACAGAGGGGGATACAACAAATATATCAGACCATGAAGCACACATATGTGCTGTTTCTTTCTGAGCATCCGCAGCTGTATATAATCAATGGAACATTCCTTTGGAGTGCACCACAGGTCAGCAGGAACCTTGACACACAGCTGAATTTATGAGTGATCACATTGTTTTAAATATGCATCACTTAGATTTCTACAGGTGTTTAAAGATTTGCCTCAACATTCCCTTTTTTTCCTTTTTTTTTGTTCCTTTTGTGAAAGGCGTGCACATGGAAAACAGGGATTGTATAATTAAGGCTTCCATTTGGATGCTAAAATTGATATAATTCACCATAACTGACAACAGAGAATATTATATCATCTCTAAGAAAAAACCCACTCAAAATGCTAAAAAAAATTTAAAATTTGCCTGAGTGAAATATTGCTTCTAATCAGGGACCAGAAAACCTCGAAATTCACCAAGGCTTGTTGAATGTGGGGGACTTTGTAAAGCACTAGGAAAAAAAAAATTTAAAATCTATTTTTATACTTCAAAATACACGTCAGTAATTTTGTCTAAAAGTATACATCTAAAATGAAAATAAAAATAAACAACGCATTAGAGAAACTCTGTATGAAACGTGACTTAAAATAAAACAAGCATTATTAATTAGCTGCTTCCTTTATAGTAGAAAAGATATAAAATTAAATAGATAAAATCTTAAGAGAAACCAATGTGCATGTATTGAGGGAAGACAATGAAGCTTCACAGACCGAATAGAACCAATTCCTTTCAAATAACTGGGAAAGCCCTACCGAGAGAAATAAAAGTGAGGAATGGTGAATTCTGTAACACTTGCCAGACCAATGAGCTTCATCAATTAATCACAGCAAAATAATCACCACCTACATTAAAGAATAATACATGAAAAGGACAGGGCATAGCTTTAACTTATTCAGAAAGGGCTGACTCCCTAATCCCTCTGAGTCTTGACATGTTAACTGGGTAGCGACTAATTAGATGTCAAAAATTCATAAGCACTCTTTAATATTGCATATATCTGCGGCAGACATTTCAATATGAGAGTTGTATACACAGAAGTCACTATAGCATTAAAACACAGCAGGGTGGGAGAAATAAAAGGAAAACAATAAAAACAATGGCCCTTAAAAACCCAAGAGAATGCCTCCTTTGGAAGTGTGTACTTTCTTATTCAGAAAAGGTATCACCTTAATAAGAATTATAGGCAAAGAGGTTTCACTGTTCCATGCTGTGTGGACGAAAAGAGGGAGAAAAGACTGACTTATCAAAGGCACTGGCAGGTAAATAGTAATTTACTATGCATGCACAATGAACATTACACAGTGCCTTGACACAGGGCGATAATGAAAGACATGCTATTGTGGCATCCATCGAGGGAATTTTTTTCTTCATTCTTCCTTCCCTTGTCTCTCTTGAGCAAAGAAGCAGTGATGTTTCCTGGCAGCTGCCTCCTGTTTCAAGCCATTTCACATAATACAGAAAGAACCTGAAGTTTAGTGTATTAAGTGAGTTAGTTTGCTGGTTTGGCGATATATACATTGCTTGTGCGTGAACTTATATTTCAGACGCAGGGCTCTGTATTTTTACAGAACAAGCCTTTTCCTGTCTGAAGAATTATATGAACCTGTTATATACAACAAGGCAGCAAGATTAAAAACAATGCATCATATAATACACTGGTTTATGACTTGCATCCTTTAATTGTAGCTCTCAGGAACAAAAAGAGAGGAATGTGCTGTTGTTTATAATGCAGAATTGCCATTCTCTCTTTTGACTAACAATGTGTACTGTACTGGGCTAGCAGTCTGTGGAGATTCCTCTGTTTTCTCCTTTACCAAGCAGCAAAGTTAAATTCCACTTTTTCGATGCTTCTAACTAGCTTACAGGCAGCAAGCCTTTGAATTTAGCCTGCATGCAGTATGGGAGGCTGTGACTGTAATCCTCCCATGGCTGCTGCTGTTTGGATGTGACATGGCTGCAATTGGAATGGTTTAATTATTTTAAAAGTGTGAAATCATGTAACATGATGATATAAGGTAAGCAGCCTCATGCAGAGAAAAAATTAGAACATTTGTACATCTCATGGGAGTAGCATCTAAAGAGATGATGTGGCTCTCCTTGTATGTTGCAGTGTGTGTAATAATGATATTTGCATGTATCAGCTGATTAGTGCTTTCATAAGCTGACATCTCTCACTGTGATGGCAACTTCTGGACCGATGTAGTACAAGAATAAGAATGAGATGTGATTTAATGATTGCTGACCATGTTAGACTGAATGGTCACTTCTTGTTCAGTTATACTTGGCCTTTCCTTTGAAAGTCATTGCATTCATTTTGTTTTCAAAAGACCTTCTATGATCAACACTGAAACTGTAATTAACTGCTTGCATTTGTCATTATTACACAATTCACACCTTTTTCTTGCAATTGCAAATGTGTTACCTAGCACTTATGTTTGTCCATGTCTTGAATGTCCAAAGGTGCTTTGTGGGCACACACTTTGTAGTTTTAGACTAGAATCAAAATATTAAAGGACAGCAATTAATTAGTGATTTCAATCAGAAGGTGATGATCTGCAGTGCTGGTAGTAGTTTTTGATTCCTTTTCATCCCTTCTCTCCTGTTCATGCCTGCTATATAATAATGCTGACATTAATGTGATACTGCTCCATTTTCTGGCACACTTGGCCAGCGAGATGGCCCCAAAGCACTCTGTGCATTCTCCACCTGCTTTTGCTAGAGCCCCACTGCAGACTGGCTCACTCAGATGAGATCTAGGTGACTGTGTCAGTTTTCCCAAAGGAGTCCAAAGATGCTGGAATGGTTCCCCTGTAGCCACAGTGGGTGTTTGTTCTGTGTTATCTGGGGTTGGTTTGGATGTTCAGGAGCAGGAGGGGCTTCCACACTCCAAGCAGTCTGCATGTGCAAAGCTCTTCTCTACAAACCCCAGTGAGCTCACAGGTATGGGTGCATTGTTCAGGGTTTCCTTACTAATTGGGGCTTCCTGATTTTTTATTTGATCAAAACCAGTATCCTACCCACATCATAAACATTTCATGAATTATTCTTCATACCCAGTATTTACAAAATGAAACCTGTGGGTTTGGGAGCATTTTGGTTGGAGAGGGGAAGGAAAGAAGGAAGAAAAGGATGTTCCTTCCTTTCAAAAACAAGCTTACTCTGACAAGTCCTGTTGAATACCTTTATCTTATTGTTATTGGCAAAATTCATGTCTTTCAGTGGGTTAAGGCCAGAAATTACATTAATTCAGTGCACTTAAGCAAAGAGGTTAACCAATGACTCCTTTAAATGCTAAAAATAAACTAGTGCAAGCATTCTTCATTCATTTACACCACTCAGATATCTCCAAGGGTCACTGATACGAAATAAATCCTCACTTGGAAAAAGTCAGATTTTCCAGAAGGATGTTTTATGTTTGTAAGAATCCTGGTTTTCTAGTAAGACTGCTTTGCTGGGCGAGTCTAAAGCCAAAACAAAGGTATAAAAAGAGACATGGTCCTACCTAGTGCCTGACTGCCAATCAAAATTCTGCAAGTCCAGTATAATGCATAAGTCTGATGATAGTATAACCTTAAAATGGGCTTTCAGAGGTGTGATGGGGGAGAAGACAATATCCACTTAACTGACCAAGAGCTGAGCATCCCTTTAGTCATTCCACACTGTTGTGCACAGACAACTTCTGAGCTGACAAATCTGGAATTCTGTCTACAAAATGTTCTAAGCCTGAAAAATGAAGTCATGACAAGTAAAGGTCATATCCAGCAACTGCATGCAGAGGGTAGTGTGATTGTGGTTTATTTAAAAGGATAAAAGAGATATAACTGGGGGAAAAAAATATAAAAAGGTGCAGTTTTGGTTCTCCTTAGACCATACTAGGCCAGTAAGTTTTGTGGATAGTTAATAATGGAGCTGGATGTGTTCCCAAAGGGGAAGGAATGTGTAACACAAAAGTGCAAGCTCAGTCAAGACTGGAAGAGTATCTGCTGACATTTTAGCCTTTTTTTTCATTTCACACTGGTTACAGACATCTAGAAAGATGGAAGGAGTAAAACAGAAACCAAAAGAGAAGAAAACTCCTTTCACTACACATTCCTTGAACCAGTGAAATCAGCTGGTGGGAATGACCACTGCAAAAAGTTGTGCCTGTGAATTCCTAAAGAAACAGAAACATCAGTCTAGGCCAGTTTTTGCTCTTTCTCTTGTTCTGTACAAACGCTGTCCTGGGCCAAGATAGAGCTGACTGATGCCACAACACTTCAGAAGCCCAAATTGTTGAGAAAGCTGAGAGGAACAAATGGGAATCAGCAGAACGCATCACCAAAAGGACAAATAACAGATGGACAAACATAATTCCAAAGCAAATGCCAAATACTGGAAGGAACAACAGAGTTGGGTAACACACTGGAAGAGAGGCAAAATAGTTAGATTCAGAGGACCAGCACAAATGCCAAAAGGCCTTTAACAGAAGAGAGAAGGTGAAACTAGACAGCCAAAAGAGAAGCTGCTTTAAAAATTCAGAGTATTTGTAGCACAAAATATTTCTATCTGTTAGGCTCTTGGTGTCTCATCTTAAATATTTCCATAGCACTCTGTGTTTTCCCCTGGGCACTGTGCTCCACAGACTGGAGATGTATGTGGACATGCTGACAAGCAAGTATGAAACTGGGATGGCCAAAGCCAGTTTCAATCACGTGGCTCTTCTGAATTCCCACGGTGGCCACAGCAATGTGTTCCTTGTGCAGATCAGCTGTGATCCAATGGCTGTTACCCCAGGAGCAGCCCACAGACTGAATGGGCACATGTTAAATCAAGTCTGCTAAACAGCCTCCTTTGAGATTCATTCTGTCATTAAAATGCTGTTCATATAAATTTGTTAAAGTTCTTAATTGTAAGGTGCTTTCACTCAAAAAAATGTGTTCAGGACCACGTTTATCTGTGCTCCAAATTACTCATACAGTTCTAAGACTTAATCACAGAACAAATGTTCTTGTAATGAATTATTGGTGTACCTTGCTGTCACAAGCCAAACAGTTGTTTTTGCAGAAGCATTGTAAAATAGGTTGTAGTGCTATTGAAACAATATTAACCAAGGTAGAGGGTGAGAGAGTTTGGTCCCTTTTCTACCCACTGTTGAGGTCAATTCTATTATTTATGTGGTTGAAAGCACAACAAATAGATACTGTTATAGCTCTTTAACCAAAGCTTATGGTGTTAAATTTCTGATTACACTTGGTAGAGAGTGTGAAAACCCCAAAATCTCCCGTTTTTCCTCTTCTTGTTGCCAATGGTTTCTGAATGTCATTAAGGACAAGAAGTACATATGACAATAACTACATGAAGATTTTATTTTTGCTTAAAAATGTGGTAGATTTCTTGCTGACCCTGTCAACAACTATGAGTACTAATTTGCTAGCTCAATGACTCATCATCAGTTCAGTTTACATGTAGCTAACAAAGGTCAGCCCCGAGAAAAAAATATTTGATTTCAATACCTAATTCAAGGAGGTGTGATATTTCTATGGGATTTTTGACTGCTTAATGTAAAACCCTCTAATTGCAGAACCTGAATAGTTCTAGGTTCACTGGTTCACTTTAAATTAGATTTGAGAATCATTAAGTCAGCTTCCTGAGAGGGTCTGACCTGTGTTGGCTGTGTACAGTACAAATGCAATGTCAGACAAGGGGTTCTGCAGTTAGAGGTCACATATTTTCATTGGGTTCTGCTGGTTGGGGTCAGGAGATTCTCTTTCTCAGTAATTCAGCACAGTTTCAGGCCTCAGCTGTGCTGCTGGGGGTCACTGTTCTTGGTCAGGTTGCCATGGGGAAGGGATAAGGGAAAAGTGGACTTTTGTGCTTCCTTCCATTTGACTGCACAGCTTGCTGCTTAGCACAGGGCACTTTGACAGGAAGTGGCTGTGAGGAAGCCCACACTTGTTCCAGTTCATCTATCACAACAAGAGTTATTCTGGAGTGAAAGGATACAACCTAAGGGATGCAGAAATTTCAAAAGATCAAAATCAGAGCATGTGCATGCTCCCAGAGAAAAAACTCCCATGTAAAACACTGTAAAGCATGAAAAATTGGGCTGTTTAGGGATGGTGTTCTGTTCTGTTTAGTCTGTGATTGTTTTTTCCCCTCAGCATTCAGTATATCGGATTTAAGTGGTCACCATTGAACCAGTTAGTATGCAAATGCCAGGACTAGCAGGGATGGTTTTGCTGCTGATGCCTCCCTTATTTGACACTTGCACAAAGCCTTATAGCCCAGGAAAGGAGCCAAAGCCCCTAGTTGGACCAGGCTGCTACTGCTGATCCCATTCTACCAGTAGGAAGCTCCATGGATAGTGTAGGCCAGTGAGAAACAATAATCTATATATATGCATAGTCTAATAGAAAAGAACCATTTATTAAAATAAAAAAGTGAGAGATGATGAAGAAGAGATAAAAAGATAGGTACTCTGGCACAGGTGAGTATAATTTCCACTAGCTTGTGAAAGCTGAGTCCTTAACTTGTCAAGAAACTGGATGAATTGCAGCCCCAGTAATAATGTTGTAAGCTATTACAAGTCTACTGGTCCAGAAGCATGTATTCTTCACTGGCTCCCACTCCTTTGGCATCATACTCTGCACTTTGAGAGGTGAGGACTGAAAACAGTGAATGACATGATATTTTATGTCTAAAAGAAGAATACTCCAAGCTGTGACTAAAACACCCTACGTAGGTTAAGCAGGAAGAATTTTCAAAGGAGAAGTATTAACAACCAGTAACTACTGCACTAAATAGATTCAGCTGGACTTAAATGTTTTCATGGCACTGTTGTGTCAAATATTTATTTGTGCTTGTCAAGGGGCTGTACTTGCTGAAGAAAAGTTGAAACTTTTTCATCTTGATTTTAGGATCCGTCTTGTCCTTCTCTTAATGTCATATGAATATTTTATCTTGGCATTCTTCAGGCAAATCTGGGAATCACATTTTAGCCAAGTGTAGGATCTAGTTTTCTACCTTGGGAAGTATAAAGGAGGGAATTTTCAGGCAACCGAAAGGCAAAAATAGTTGTGCCTCTCTGTATTGTTATTACACGTTATTGCAGTTACTGTGATTGCCATTACAAACGTACCACACTCCACTTCACCCACACCTGCATTTCCTTGTTCTCAGAATTGGAAGGCTGCAGTGGAGGTTTGAACTGGAAAATGAACAAATTGCAGCTCTTCTGAACCCCATGATCTGCCTGCATACACCCATGCAGAATGGACCCAAAGTGACCAGCTCAGAGCATCCTTCATTCAGGAGGGCTGTTGCAAAATCAAACTGTGCCGAGGCTGGCTGCTCAGAGCCAGCACTGAGGAAAGAGGGTTAAGGATACTCCCCCTTCGGTGAAAGTATGTGCAGGACCTCCCCCAGAGTCTGAAATTTTGCTTTAAAAAACAACACAGACAATTTGGTTCTCATCTGTAGCTCTAAAAGCACTCTCTTCTGAGGAGAAGATCCCAGTCCACATAGCAGACCTTACAATTCACCATTCTGGTCTTTTTCTGCACATAGTTGTGATGCTGTTGGAAAATACTGAAGACTTGGAGATTTTAGAGGTAATTTCAGGTTTATAAAAAAATATGCAAATTTTATTTTCAAAGTGTTTTGCTGATTTTAACTGAATGGACAAAATTTCTGCACAAAAAATATCAAATGGTGTTTGCTTCATGTTTCTTAGAGGAGAACCACTGGCCTCACTGTAAACATGTTTGGGAGATCCTGGATGAAAGCACAGGACTGGTTCAGCCTGTGACCTGTAACAGGGTACAAAGACACCATGGCTTTTTTGACTTACTTTCCTGAGGCTTAGGAAATCTACATGAGAATGCTATTTATGTGTCTTGTCCTCCCCATCTCTTGTCTTTTTGAATTTTATTTCAGTAAATTAAATCAATGTGGTAAAGGGACCAGATATGTTAATACTTGAAAAGATTTGTGAAATAAATGCCCCAAGAAGCAATTCCACTGCAGGAAGGGCAGCGCCATGAGCTCAGTAGTGTTGTGCTCTTGGGTAGCCAGCTCACACACACTGGCTGGCCAAAAGGCAAGTGCAGACCTTGGGCATTTACATGGGTAATGACAGGATCTCGGAAGGCAACAACAATAACGTGTATTTAGGACAAAAGATTGAGGCATGTCATAAAGAACTGAAAATATACTAATATAGCCACCAGGAGGAAAAGGGAGACAACAGTAACTTCAGTGAGATCATAGAAATGCTAAGGATGTGTTTGTAGGAAATCACATTCTGAAAGTCCATTGCTCACAACTTTTTCATTTTGACAGGTACTGCTGGAATCCACTGATTGTCTCACTTGAGACCTCCTGGGTTGTGTTGGTTTCGTGTTTTTTCTTGATTGTTTTGTTGGGGGTTGTTTGTGTGTTTTTTTCATGGATTTTGGTGGGTTTTGGGGTGTTTTTTGCTAGCACCCTTATCCTTTGTAATTCTAACACAAGATTTAAGTGTTCACTTCAAATCCTGCATGGATACACTGACGTCTTTTCCCTTTACAGAACTTGCAGATGGAGAAAAGAACCCTACTGCACAGGAGATTTGAATAGGTGGATAAGTACCAGTGAAAGTATTTGCATAAGGAAAAGAATTCTATTTTATAACTCAACATGAGAAGCATAGATTACTTTGCACATACTTATTAAGATTAGGCCATAAGAATTCATTACTGGCATCTTACTGGAGAAATTAGTTATTTCTTTCTCAGTCAAAGATAACACATAAAACTTTGTTTGTACAGCAGACAATTAAGATGGAGGTTATTTCCTAACACTAATGAAAGTTCTCCCTTAGAACCATTGCAAATTTCTATGGACCTCTAACCTGTCATTTTCTTCTGTTTAGTTCATTGTATTTTACAACAAAGAAAACTGTACCCGACTGTGCACAGGAAAAGAAAAACCCTTTTTCAGACAAAAGAAGCAAAACTCTTTTGTTACAAAAAATAGCACAACTTCAGAAAAGATATTTCCTAATAGAGATCACTTGACTATTTGACTGTTTTCAGCATGCAGAGGGTTAAGCTCAGCTGAGAATGCCAGACATACCTGTATTCATTCCATTTTGAATAAAGTGACAAATTCCTATTCTTGGTCACTGGAGCAAAAAATTAGCCCTGTGCTTCAGTGAAAGGTCAACATGGGAGGAAATAAACAGGGGGTGAGAGGTCATGACCTGTGTCTAGAACAACAAAAAATGGCTGAATTAAAAAAAAAAAAAAGTTAATTCTACTGTACATTGTATTTCCATATAGTCAGGTCCCATTTGAAATGCAAAGCACTCCTAGAGTGTTGTTATGGAAAAATCAAGATTGAAATGTGTATATAGTTATTTATTTATGCTGCTATTTTTATACAGACACCATTGGTTTGGCCTGGTTTAATAACTCCTGTATATATGTATATATTCCTATGATCTGGGATCCAATGGATCCAGGAGATCTTTGAATGATCAGGCCCAGAGAATTCTTTGGCTGTCCATGTCTCTTGGTCACATCTTCAGTGATTACCACAGACCTGGAAACCCCTGTGATGCTCAGGGAGGAGAACCAGTCACCAATGGGAATGAGAGGCTGAATCAGACATTGAAGGTATTGGAAAGAGGCAACAAAAACAGTGTTTAGCTCTACTACTCATGTTTGTGCTCAGCCTCTGTCACTGACAGACTAATCCCATCTGGGGCTGAAAATCAGCTCCATCGAATCCAGGTGTGGAAAAGCCATCTCATGTGCTCTGAGTAGATGCACACCCACAAGTAGTTGTGGATATGTAACCAGCAACAGCAAACAGCAGACCAGAGAAAGTAAATAAAAGAATATTTATTCTTTTAAAAGTGATGTTCAGTGACACACCTCATGCACTGGGAGCTGTGTAGAAGAGAGCAAAACTTCCTCAGAACACAGCATTTCTGGGAGCACTTGCTGCTCTCAGCAGCCTGGGGATATTTCTGAAATCATTTCTGAAGCATCCTGCAGGCACAGGTCTGGGGAAAATATCAATGTCCACTTCTTTGGAATTTTGATTGCAGAATAAAAAAAAAGTCATATCAGAAAAACGCCTTCTCTGAATGTGCATATGGTTGACAGAAGAGCCAACTAAGAAAGAACATCTCTGCCAGAAATGGTTTTCTCTTTAAATACCAATACAAAATCAAGGTGTTGAACCAAAGACCACCTCCATGGCCAGTGCAGTATTGATTTATAGGGTATTTGACTTTGCAAAAAGAAAGCATTCAAGGCAGCAGAAGAGTCATTTTTTAATGTGGAATGCTGGGCAAAAGGGTTTCTACTTCTCTTATAGTCTGTCTGGCAGGGTTTTTATGAAATATATCTTCATCATAAAATGACAATTCACTGCAACCAAAACTCTAAGCAGTAAAAGATTGATTTCGGCTAATTTCTTGTGTCCCAAAAAATTAGGAACAAATAGAACCAAAATAATTGAAGCAAACTGGTTCAACATTTTGAAATTAAAAATCCCCTTTTTGATTTGAAGGTATATTTTATTTAATAAGGTAAGCATACTTACATGACAGAAGGGAAAAATTAAGAAGATAAAAAATTTTAAGGTTCTCAATAGAATATCAGCTTGCTTCCAAGCTCAGCTCAGCTACCTTCCAAGAATTTGGAATTTTATTTTCAAAATATATTTATCAGAGTATCAGAAAATGTCTGCATAAGGGCAAAATGTATCTTGCTGAGTTTTAGTTGAGAAATTTCCTAAATGCCCCTTAATATGATGACTACATAGAATTAGGATGCAACAAATACCTTGAGAAAACCACATATTTCATTGTATGGGCTTATATTAAGAGATTACAACTAAACTTTCAAAACCATAGAATAAGGATTTTTCTTCTGTTTTGCATTGGACTTTTTAGTTCTATTTTTCACATTTTTGTCTAGTGTCTTACCAATGCTTTGCTAATTTCATCATATTCTTTTATTCTGAAATGAATATTTGCCTTCTGTTTGCTTTATTTTCCTTTCTAGGACTTGCTTGTGTTTTTGGCTTAATATGTCTCATATTAACACCAGAGTTTTACAGTGTTTTGCCAGTTGGCACTTCATATTTCAGCAGGTTGAAGAGCAGTATGAGGTCTTGTGTGAAAAATACCCACCCAAATTAACCAGTTACCATCCTTTAGCAATTGCTTGTACATATTAGCTACCACACATCAGGAAACAGAGTGGTTCTGTGACCCCAGTGATGATTGTCCAGTGGTTCCCAAAATATATAAACCAAGTTAATTTCTGTTGCAGTTCAGAGAAGACCAGTGAGACTTATGTCAAAAACAGAAAAAAAAAAAGGATGGTTGAAATTGGCATCATTACTTAACATTTATTCTGTTTGCCTGCTGTTATGAGGTATATTGTTCTTTTGAAACCAAGCTATAGCATTTTTTCTGATGCTAAGAGAAACAAAACCAATCATCCCTTTTCTTCCCATTTCTGCGTGGCAAGTGAAGATAAATGCAAGGAAAATATAAAAATAAAATTATATGATGAGAAGGCTGTGTGATCCAATAGCATTCTTCAGTGAAATTCAAATGAATGGATCACTTTGGGCAAGGAGAAAGTACATCTTCTGTATATCTTCTTGCATACCTTCTGTATATTGATGTCTCTCAAGTCTGTTCTGCTATGCATGACACCGTGTCCATGTGACATCAATGCTCAGAGCACAGTGAAAAGACTGATGTTCATTTTCTACAAGACTGGATGGAAAGAGAATAGAGGGCCAAGAAACCAGAATAATTGTTTAGGTTTGCTCTGACATACCTAGTTCAGAAATCTTGATGTCGATTTGTAGTGGAACTGAGAAATTATTTTAGTTTTCAAATGGTCCTGAACTCTGAGGCAGTGGCTTAGATAAATTATTCTCTCTTTACCTGTTAGCACTTGAATCCACAACAGACCTCGATATGGTTGCCCAAGATTTGACTCTTGGAAACTGAAATGTTCTCTCCTTTGCTGTAGCTTGAGACTACACTCAAAGCCCAGAGAATGCAGCACATGATTGATTGTTCAAACAACGTTTGAAACCAAGAACTTTTAATTCTTCTTGAGGCCTTGCTACCACATAGGTTCAGTTCTCAGCACCTCAGACACATTCCTGCTGTAGGGCACTTTTTGCCTAGAAGGAAGCTAAGGGTGTTTTATCTCACCAAGGGCTCCAAGAGGCGCTTTTGTCAGGAAGCAAACCCTTAGCAGTGTGTTGGCTATCAGACAAGGATGCCACCACTCCACTCTGAGCCTTGAGCCACCCTCAGGTCCCTCAGCCAGGACAGGCTGCACTGGGGCTGCAGCTCCTCCAGCACAGCCCTTCCTGCCCTCTCTGTTCCATGCCCAGAGGGAGGGACGGATATCTAACCCCCTGCTTTGTTGCAGAAAGATGTTAATTCTTCTCAAGCCTATCTCTACAGGAAGGGTTTTTCTTTGCTAAAAGGGTATCAAAACGAGGTATCAGATAAGAACAAATCCTGAAATCATGAGTCAGTTGTTCTTCCGTCTGTACTCAATGGTCTGACAGTTGCTCATCACCAAAACCCTGAATATGGTCATGTTATGTAAATAAAATGGCATTCTTTGCTTCACTCATATTGATGTGCAACTGTTTTCACTGAGCCTTGAAGAGAGATGAGTATAAGGGAAAGAATAAGGTTCCAGGGTAACTGGAGTAATTTTCCAGTGGTTTATTGTGGGTAGCACCTTTTGAGTAAGACTCCTTTGCTCTGTGTTCACATGGCCATTATGTTTATTACTTTGAAGACATCACCAATTTTGTTGACCTTAACATACGGACAATTTTTTTTTTTGTTAGTGGAATAAGAATTTCAAAATTTGAAAAAAGAAAAATAAAAAGAGATAAAAATAAGTGAAATGCAAAATTTATACTACAAGAATATTTTTTATAATTAAATTTATGCACTATTTACATCAATAGTAAAATATACTGATTGCATCAAACTGGAAGTGTTGATACACATGTAGCTGCTTTTAACAAAGGTAAAGGTATTAATTATCAATTAACAGAAATTGCTTCTAATAAGACTGGGGGAGAGAGAGAAAAACTGATCAGAAAAAGCTGACACTTACAATGTTCTGTAAATTACCAGTTTGTTGGTTTTTTTTTTTGTTGTTTTTTTTTTTTTTTACATATGCCTTGGATGATATGAATAAAGGTGTCAGAGACATAATTACTAAATACATCTAAGATACAAACCCTTTTGTTGTTCTTTTAATCATTTGAGGGAAGAATATTAATTCCTTGGAAGATTTTTGTCCTTTTCTACAAATAACAAGTAAAATTAACTAACAGCTCAATTATTTTGTTAATGAGGTAACTCCCCTCCCCACTGGCATGAATTCAGTTCAATTTTTTTTTCTTGAAATGTCTTCTATTCTACTATCAATCAAATATCTTCTTAGTGCATAATCAGGAAATCCTAATGGAAGGAAAAACAAGCTGGAGCTGATGACAACTACAGTGGCTTACTTATAACCACTGCCTGTCACACATGCAGCCATACTAGTGATTACAGGTTGACTAAGGAAATGGAAAAGTACTTTAAAAACAAGGCAGTGAGAGAGGAGCCAAAGTTGAGGACTTTTATGAATATTTAATTCTCTATTCTATATAAGTTAACTCCACCACATTTAAATCCATTGTCCTGTCCCAGATATGTCTTTAATGAACGGGGTTTCATAGCTTTTCAGAAAAGCACACTGAAATGATGCCTTTAGTTACATTTTTCATCCACATTAAGCACTTTTTATGAGTGCCTCCATTTTCAGAAGTGGCCTTTCCACTGACTTGAGGAAGTAAAAGCAGAATGATATGATTTAAGTGGAATAAGTTTCAAAGGAATAATAAGCCAATAGTTGGTGTGAATAGAAAGCAATTGACAGACTAAAATATGTGTGCTTAAACTAATCCAATAAGAATTGAAATAAGAATTTTGACACAAATATAAAAACCCTGCCCACCACCACCAAAAGCACCAAAAACCCACCCAGGAAAAAATGTAGAAATAAATTTAAAATCTATGCTCACTTACTAGCTAATTCAGAGTAAATATTTTGATTGTCCATAACTAATGTCAAACAGTGCCTAGAATGGAAAACTACTTCAAAATGAAGTTGACAAGAACATTCTGCACTAGTTCATTTCCTGAGTGATGAATACATTTATAATTTCCTGAAGCATGTGCTGGAATGATCCCGTCTGCAAGCGACACGTGTATGGCTGGTGACAGCGTGGTCAATATCTGGGAAGAAAAATCACACAATACTGGCAACAAAAAAAAGTTAAAAGAAGTGGTGGTCAGTGCTGCTGCCTAGACATAAAGAAACATCCAAAGATGTAACTCTTGCAAAAGGCAAATGTTGTCTGATGGGGTCAGATTCTTGTAATTTATTTTAGTTGTTTCTTGAACTGCTCAGCATTGTTGAACTCTAGTAATTAGGTTAAAATACCTAAAAGAACCACAGGACCTGAAGCTGAATAATTATGGCACTGCTGCTTACTGTACTGAATGTTATAACAGCAGGGCAGAACCCTACAACTTAGTAAAAGGAAATAGCTGCAAATTAACAGTACAATATTCTACTCTGAACATCTGTTAAAACTAATAATGACAATAACAGCATGGTCTTTGGTATCTAAAAGATACTAAAGACTAGAGCTGACTCAAAATTCCAAATTGATATTTTCAATCATATCATAATACCTTTGTCAAACTTTCCATGTCATCTACTATTGGGCAAGGAAATCAACAGGAAAAAATCGAAAAGACATTTTTATTTGGAGCTGAATATTTTATTTGGTCTTTCACAAACTGACAGGCTAAAAAATGAGCCCAGACCAATAGCATGAGGTTCAGAAAGACCAAGTTCTGGGTCCTAGATTTTTAGCCACAATAACCCTATGCAATGTAACAGACAATTTTATTGAATTTACAATCAAAGTTGAAGTTTTTTGTCTCATTTCTAACAGAATCCTTTTCTTGATACTGGTTCTCATGGGCTTATGTGACATAATATCAAATTAAAAGAATCAACTCAATCTGGAGTTCTTAAATTGCGTCCAGAAATTATTTTTCCAGAATGTTTGCTTTAACATCCCCCTCCCCTGGAAGCAGATTCAGACCTCAGTCACTGACCATTAATTTCTCATCCAGAGGAAAAAGAAAGGGAGAAAATTTGCCTTTATACAGGAAGGAAACAAATGCAGCTAAAAACCCAAACGAAAAACTTATGCTACATGGTTCATATCCAATATCTCTACAAATCCATTTATCCAAATTCACATTAGACATTTTGGCCTGAAACTGTCTAAATATATCCTATATCTAAGGACAAGATATTGTGTTTGTCCCCACTGAAAAAGATATTTCTGTACATCATACCTTTGTTCTAAGGAAATGCCCTAACTTTATCTCAGAAGAAAAAGTTTGAGAAAATATTTTGCTTCTTGTGATTCTGTCACACATTAGTCCATAAACTGAGCAAAACAAGAAACAGGAGGATTATATGGATATTGCAACTCTTTTCTGGAAATGAGATCAAGCACACACCTTATAAAATAAGGAATAATGAATAAGGACTACTTATTTTGTGAAAAAGGAAATATGCAAGTAGGAAAGCTACCTTGATTGGAGGTTTAGTGGTACAATAAAAATTAAATAAATATTATTGTCTCTGATTTAATTTTTCTATTAAAATCTATTATTGTTTGTAGAAAATTGAATGAATATGCTGAAAATAATAATGAATTATTTAAGGAATGCACAGAGACCAAATTCTCCTTGGTAAAAGGCCCACAAACAATACAAACCCAGACAGACAATAAAAATATCCTATTTTACAGCTGAAACAAGGCAGGCTTCTTGCATATGTAGATTCACTAGCAGAGTTATTGCAATGCAGTGGTAATACCAGGCATACAAAAATATGTTAAAAATAGCAAGAATAACTTTTTTTTTTTTTTAAACATCATTCAGTAACCACGAATAAGCCATCATTACTGGCAAAATGAATCAACCAGCCTCTGGCCACAAACTTCAAGGGACATATCAGCAGGTAAAATCCACCCTAACAAACATAAAGCTGCTTCTCTTTCACCCACACTGAGAACATATAGAGTATGGAATGAAAGTGTCTGTACCTCTTGCAGTGGGACCAGTCTTCTCATGATCCAATAGTCTAAACTTTAAAATCTCTTTAAAGAAAACCTTAAGACAAAAGCATAGACTTTTATATTGCTTCCCTGGATACATGTAAAGTTATTGAAAACACTTAAAAACAATATTATAATGCATTCATTGAAGATAAAATATCTGGAAATATTTCTAGCTCACCTCCACCATGTACATTAATAGTTTATCTCTATGAATTTTAAAATGAAGAAAGCTTAAGGAAATTGATGGTCACAAGGCATGATGACAGGGCATCCAAAAAAATGGTTTTGTAACAATTGGAAATTAGTGCTTTTTTAAAAAAATTGAGCCAGATATGTATTTTTTTCAACAACATGACATATGGAAACTTTCTCAGAATAGCTTTTAGAAGTCTGTAGTCTAAAACACTGATGGAAAGGATAAATTAGAGAAAAGTGAAAAATCTTTAAAAGGCATAAAACCCCCCTATGGTTTTGTATTTGTGATGAAATTAACCACATAATTTTGTCTGAGTTAATGTTTTGGAGATTAGTCCTGTCTTCATGTTGAATTCTCACATTGCCTATCATGACCTCTGAATAACCTTTTGAATAATACGTAACTTCAGTTTAGTTTGCACTTTTTCTTTCACTCGTGCAGGATGTGTAACTGTATAAAAATAAGTAGTTAAGGGCAGAGATAAATAAAAATAGAATCATAGTCATTAGTCATTATTCTTCATAGTTGCAATTTAGAATTAGGATATTGAAGGATAGATTCAGGAAAAAAAATATACTTTCAGGTAGATAACATATAAATTGACTGTAGATCTTCACATCTTTCCTGTTGGAAAGTTATACAGCTCTGCTGAACTCAGAATGTTTACTCCAGAAGATAGTTTGACCCACTTCACACAGAATATCTCAATAGTTTTAAGAGCAACCTCTAATAGAGTTATAAAAGATAGCAATTCTTTCTGGTCCTGAGATAAAATCAGTAGTATTGGTAGAGTGTTTTGAGTTGTTGGTTTTGTTTGTTTGTTTGTTTATTTTTGNGGTTTTTTTTTGGGGGGGGGGCACGGGTTTTTTGGTTTTTTTTTAGGTTTTATTTCCCTTTTAAAAACTTAAGGAAAATTAAAGACTCTTTCACATAAACTAGAAGTAAGATAAGGTTAGGTGCAGATATGCAGGACCAAAATGTTCATAATGTGGAGCTGTGGAGTCTTGAGACTAGTCATTCCTCTTCTAATTGAAGATGAGGTGCCAAAAGGTGTTATGGTGCTCTCTGATAGTTTTAATGAAAGCATGAGATAAAAATGTATATACATTGCTAGGAGAAAAAATCAGAATACATAAATGGAGTGGTGTTGACCTAATAGGTATAATAGATAGTCTCTGATTTCCCTAAAAAAGGCTAGATTTTGATAACTTAGTAAAATGTTATCTAGGTAAAATTATGTACAAAACCTGTGTGCCCTCAAGTGTGTGATTAATACATTCATAGTTACTGTAAAAAACATGTGGGACTAGAAGGATGGCAAAAATTAGGCACCTATGATCCTACACCGTGTTTCCATACTGCAATGACTTCAGAACTCAGGTCATCTGAATGCTTCTTGTAAGGACATTTTATGTTGTTCCAGAAACAATTTTGGTTTTGTTGGGTTTTTTGAATGGTAGTGGAAATACACTTTTACAACAGGCAATGTCAAACAGCTGTGATGGGAAACATCCTGGAGACATCAGATCCAGAAACATCTAAGATGGATGACAGCCAAGTGGAATGGGATTCCTTCCCCTCACTCCTCCTAGTCTTTGTCCTCCCTCCTGCCCCCTGCGACACAAAATTAATCAAGGGATGTTTGAGATTTTCCTATTGATGTCATCAATGAATTCAAGCACTAGTAACTAAGAAATCAAAGAAGTGAATTCTGTTTGGTCCAGAATGACTAAAATACTGAGTTTATCAACTTTATCTGTTTATTTGGAACTGAAAAAGGACAAAACTGACCAATAGAACACTGCACCAGGGAATGCATTGGATCTATGATTCAGTTTGGAGTGAATTGCTTTTGTGTCTCCATGTCTTGCACACGAGTAAGTTGGAGATGTCAGTAAGGGCTTTTTTCTGTCCAATGGAACTAGAGCTATCAATGTACACTCTGTCTTTGCAGCATAAATATTCTCATACCACCATCCAATACTGACATAGGCCCTAGTAGACCAAAATATTTTCACTATTATTTCTGGTGCCATTAATAGGATTATTAGTAAGTATTTATAACAGAGCAACAGTGCTACATTTCATGTCCACTAAATATCCAGTGAAACTCCAAGGGCTTTTGACATATTATAGTGCAACTTGCAGAACACAGTCCCTGAGAACGGCCTCAACTTACCACATGTACTTCTTGTTACAGGCAAAATTCATCCAGATGTAGGTGCTTTCTAGGGGTCTCTAGAAAAAGCAGAATTCAAGTTTACAATTCATTGTGGGTAAGGTCTTTCTGAGTGTCATATAAAAAGTAGTGATAAAAATTCCAAAGGAACTCGGCTGAATGTCGGACCCAGCATGCAGTCGATAAGGCTCAGTTATTCAGTACTGACACAGCATGGCAAAGCTATGAAGACATTGCTTATTTCAGCTTCTATTGCCAAGGTTGGGTGCTTGACAACTCAATCAACAAAGGATGAAAATGGAAGAAAGAATCTGAATCACTGCCTTATGATGAGAAAGATATTCAGAATGATTTCTTTGTTCCTTCCTTTCAATAGGAGATTGTAGGGGAAGGATTAAGGGAAGCCTAAAACCCCAATGTGCCCTAGCAAGGGGTGCCCTAGCAAGACACAGATCAATATGCAGTGGCATCAGCAATGGCAGCAATGCCATGCAAGAGTCCAAGGAGAAATTTGGTCACTTCAGACATTTCACTTTCTTTTCTTCTGCATAATCTTTCTTCAGTTATTCTCTTCCTGCATATTCCTTCCTTTACCTTAGTCTACTAAATACCCACCTACAGAGTGCATATTTTCCATGTGTCAAGTATGCAACCCTTCTCTTAGGCAGTGATTTTCTCACTCAGCACTTCCTCCTCAAATTCTTTCAGTGTCAGGCTCCCACCCTCCACAGTGACTGAAGATAACTATCATCCTGCTATTCAAATCAATGCAAGTAGATACATACCCTTTTCCCCCTTGTTTTCTCACATTTTGGTCTTAACTGGTTGGGGCAGGAGAATAAAGACAAGCAAATAGCACGGGGCCCATTACCCTTGGAAGTGAGCTCAGCTGCCTCAGAAATTAACATGTCTGTACATCTTCTGCCCAGTGAAACATCTGATCAACATTTTTGGAAGCAAATGATATCCATATATTTTCAATTATTTTTATTTCTGCTTGAAAATGCATGAGCTATTGTTGGGCTCAGCCCTGCAAAGATAAATCTGGGTTTCTCAGATGGGACATACATTCATCATTCAACTGATAACAACCACAGTGCAATAAAGGCAGAGAGCCCTTATGCTGCTTACTGTACAGAAGTTATGGGGATTATTGCCAGAGGAGGCAACTGTGATTTTAAACTGGCCTGGTAGAAAACTTGGTCCATTCTGGTGTGAACAAGTTTCTGGTTCCCATTTATTGAAATGTGTGTAGACCCTTGTTGCACAGTTTTTCTTGTATTCTTTCTAGATTACCTACCAGCATAAAAAGGACTCAGAGTATTTAAAGGCCCAGATTTGAAATTCTCATTATTTATCAACTGACAGTTTCTCAAAATCCCTTTTTGTTTATGTGTAACCAGTTTGATGGCTTGAAGCAGCTTCAGGTTCTTCTATGTGATAAATCAGTATGGGGCACAAATTTGTCTTTGCTTTTCCATTATAGACCATGATATCGTCTTACTCCCACTTATTTTAAATTCTATGGGTACTATTTACTTAAATGGAGATACTTGAAATTTATATTTGTATGTACATTGGCACAATACAAGCTGTTAATATTTGTGTTTCTTTGCTTCTCTGGCCCATGGTCTGGCCAAGCACAGTGTACTGATGATGTTATTGGAAGTTGGAAAACTGTTTTTTCACTCTAGGCTTTACATGGGAATAAGTACAACTATCAGAGCCACTACTTACTCCTCAGCATTATTTTTATTTGTACCATTATGTTGCAGTTGCTACTCTTGTGGAACCATTTAAAAAAAAGGCCACACATTTCAAATGATAACTGCAAAGCCCTAGGCGTAAAATGGCAGATTTAAGGGTGCTTTAATGTTTCCTTAACATTACTTCAACGTATTCATACCTCAAGCATTATTTTCTAATCAAATGCAACACTGCAGAACATGAGAGTTTTTGCACTCTCTTTCTATCAGTAAATGCACAAACTGAGAAGAACATTCAAGTCCTGTGTTCAAATAGAGATGTTTTAGTGGGAAATAGGAGTGGATTGCCCTGCTGTCTTATGAAGCCATCAAAAGTTGATGAAGCATTTTTCAATCATCCACAGAGCTGACATGCTCTGGATCCCAGTGCATTAAATAAATCTAATTATGACATTTTAATAAAATATGTTAAAGGTGTTTATTTGAGGCCAAAGTCTGGAAGCAACGCAGAACATGTTCCAACAATGAAGCTCCTACACCTGGATGTTAACCTCTTCAATGCCCTATGGACATATGGCTTCAGTCCAGAAAAGCAGCACCTGTAGCTCTCTGTGAATGTCTGCCATTCCTCCAAATATTGGAGAAAGTTAAATATGACACATTCAGTAGGTAGAGAAGCACACTCATTCCAAACATGCAGAGTTTACTGGTGCTGTAAGATCAGTGAGCCAGTAGAGTTAGCACAGAAATTGTTCTCTTACAGCTCTTTAGATGGGAGAACAGGATTTGGATTTAGCCTCTTCATGTCCTTTATTATTCGCTGTTCTCAAATACTTATGTGAGCAAAGCAATGTTCCTACAAACATCCACAAACAGCAAATTTGAGCACTTGCCAGAGGAATATCATCAGAAAACAAAACCTGTTTTCTGATAAAATGGCATTCATTTCGGGAGAAAGCAATGGCTTGTAAAGAACAGACCATCAATATGGGAACAGATATAGCACCACGTGACTGGTCACAGCACTCAGTTGCTGAATCTTAGCTACTGAATGCTCAACTAAATGCTTCTGCTTTGGATTGTTCAAAGCTTAATAGACATGTCTGCAAACAAGGAGAAAAACATACTATGGTCTTCCTGTGCTGCTCCTTGGGAAAGTGGTTCTGGGAACCACTGTTGGAGTCCTGGGTTGTCCTGCAGGAAAATTAAGTTGTCCTTGTGAGTCTGAATTAGTTTGACAGAGTTTATTTTAATTACATAGATACCATACCACAAATACATAATAATTCTGGGGTTTAAAAATGTGGGGATACAAGTTGGGGGATTTACATGGCAACAGATTTTTCCTATCATACTCAGTTCTAGAGGGAACTGAAATTTGCAAATGAATATGCAATTAAAAATCCCACACAAAATGTAAAGAAAAATATTTTTATTGTGCTTTTTCTGTGCCAATATCACAAAGTAATTATACAAATGCTTAGTGAATTTCACTGCCCTGCTGCTTTACAGAAAGCAGTGTGACAATTTACCAACAATAATTAACATCTCTAAATTTATTTAATTCTATTTAAGAGTAAAATATGCCATCTATGGGGTTATTTTTTCAGTCTTTTATAGATCAGTGTTTCATCTGTTTCTATTTCAGATGGACATTGCTGTACCTTTAAGCACAAAAAATACATATATATATTAATATTCTCCAAAAAATGCGAAGCCTTGTTTGCAATCAATGCATATTCCCCTTTTGTGTAAGAATAACAGATGTTGATAGAAATAGCCATTGGGTTTGTAAAGAACCCATTTCATGTGTCAGAATAGTTGTGCCTCTTCTAGATGAAATGTCAAAAGCAGGCAGATATCTCAATGTGAAATGACCTTAAGAAAAACCCGACCTCGCCAAAGATGACCTTTTTCCAGCAAGAAACATTAAAATTACAACCATATTGATGCTTCGGCTTCAAAAACAATATGTATTTCTTTTTTAGTGTTTTTCTGTCTTGGCATCCTACGTATTTTAAATAAAGATGTACAGTGGTCCACTTTATACTGCTTCTGTTGAGCTGATTTATGGTCATGGATTTGTTTTATAAATGTATTCATACACAGGGACATGCATAACAATATTTTCATAAATGTAGATATACATACAGACACATACATAAATACAATTATATACATTTATGAAGGATCAAACAAGATTATCGTAATTTCTCAAGGGGTCTAACATTTTTTTGTGCCCATATTACATTAGTAGAATGTATTACTTACTGTAACTGAATTAAATATTTTCACAATATCTTCCTTTTCTGAATTTTTAACAAATCCCCATGGCCTCACTTTCTTCAAGGAAAATATATGTCTTATCAAAATGTTAATCAAACTGAAGTGTGTAAGGTTCTTATAAAGTAACATTGGAGAAGTATTCACATATAATAGTGTATTTGTGTGCATGTGCCATCACTGATTAGTGGCATGGAGTTTCTCCTTTAAACTAGGAACACAAAACAAAATATAACAAAACAACAACAAGGAAAGAAAAAACCACAGAGACAAAACAAACAAACAAACATACAAACAAACAAACAAAACCCCAAAACCCTCCCCAAACCCAAAAAAAATCCTGTACTAAGTACTGGAGATGTAAAATTTCTCCTTTTGTGAGTGACGCAGAATCTCAGTCTCAGCTTTTGATCTAAAGTTCACAGTGATTTGAAATTAAAGGCTGAAGTTCCTATACACTGGAGATCTTCAGGAAGGCACCAGATGTTCTGAAAGTTCTCATCTGCGTACAGGATGATTAATGAAGTACACAGGGGTTTTGGAGGTCAACAGTGTTAAAAGTTTATTCAAACTCTGCCCATATAAACCAAACCTTTCTCACAGCCCCTCCTTAGCTGATCTGTACCTCCAACTGCCTTGTTCCCTCTTTTCCTACCCACAATCTGTGCTGTGTCCTTCCAGATAAAGTTCCCACTTCTCTGGAAGTCATTCTGTTGACTGAAGCAATGGGGAGTGCTCATCATATCCTAAAAAAAACTGTGCTGGGAAAGGACAAACAAAATCTCAGGAGATGTTCTGTGAGATGGTTACAGAATTTTTTTTTGCTCTTTTTCCTCCCTCTCCTGTCATCTCCTGGCAGAGACATAGAAGAAAAGTTGGCTTGACTCCTCTTTGTTTAGGTGATGTTTCTTGCACTTATTTCTCATTTTTCTCCCATCTTCAGCCCATTTCAAAAAAACTTTTCTTCTTAAATCATTAAAACAAGTCACTAAAATGCCTACAGTTTCAACTCAGGTTTTGTTCTGAGAAGGCACTGCTACCCACAGATTTTGTAGAGTCATATAGTTGCTTAGGTTTGAAAAGACCTTTAAGATCATCAAGTCCAACCATTAATCCATCACTGCCAAGCCCATCACTAAACCATGTTCACAAGTACGACATCTACACCTCTTTTAATTACTTCCAGGGATGGTGACTCCACCACTTCACTGGGCAGCCTGTTCCAGTCCTTGACCATCTGTTCAGTGAAGAAATTTTTCCTAATATCCAACCTAAACCTCCCCTGACACAACTTGAGGCCATTTCCTCTTGTCCTTGTGCTTGTTACTTGGGAGAAGAGACCAAACCCCACCTGGCTACAGCCTCCTCTCAGGGAGTTGAAGAGTGCCATAAGGTCACCCCTGAGCTTCCTCTTCTCCAGGCTAAACATCCAGTTCTCCCTCAGCTCCTCCTCATAAGATGTGTGTTCCACACCCTTCCCCAGCTCCACTGTCCTCCTCTGGACACTCTCCAGCCCCTCAGTGGCCTTGTTGTATTGAGGGGCCCAGAACTGAACACAGCATTCGAGGTGTGGCCTCACCAGTGCTGAGTACAAGGGAACAATCCCTGTCCTGGTCCTGCTGGCCACAGTACTGCTGACACTGGCCAGGAGCCGTTGGCCTTCTTGGCCACCTGGGCACACATTGGCTCATGTTCAGCTGCTGCTGACCAGTGGCCTTAATGAATTGCCATTATATCTTATTACTGCCTATGTTACTACATTGAGAAGGTATCAATAAACTGATAAACTTTAATTTCTCAGTTTAATGCATAGTGTTCAGTTTTTTAGCTTCCATTTCTCTGAGTCCCATAAACCAATACAGAAAGCATCCTCCTAGGGGAAGAAAATTGCTGGTGAAATTTATTTTTTTATTGTTTCTCTGCATTCTTGGAGGCCATTAAGGTACTTGACTATTTAATTCTTGTACATAGACACATTCAGGTAACACACTTGTTTTGATTGGGAGTATTTTTAGCAAATAAGTAATTCAAGGTATCCAAGTAGGGTTTGTTCAGGGTGGGAAAATTTAGATCTCTCAGTGAATAATCAAGAATATACTAGAGGAAAAGGACCTGCTATCTAGCCAAGACAGAAAGGATGAGATGTAAGCAGGCAAGGAAGCAGGCCTGGAGAGGAAGATGGAGAAGGGAAATATCCAGGCAAGAAATTTCAGGCTATGCTAGTATCTTTGCAGAATCATTTTGGGCTTTTTGTTGCCTAGTTTGATGTCTCTGATTGGATAATAGCATCTTGTCTTAAAAAAGGAGAGTGGAAATTCAAGGGAAACTCAAGAGGACAATGGGACATTTCTGTTGCAAATTTTAATGTGCCAGAACCACATGGTACAAGTATCTGCCTATGTGTCTTTACTCACCAGATCCTCATTACTTTTAGCTGACCACTTCCTTATTACTCTTGTCATTGCTGACTTGCCTTTCACCAACATGAGTGATGGCCTGACCTGGCTAGGTTGTTCAGGAAGATTTTCTGCTTTTAAAGGATGCCTTTTTAACCTCAATAAAGCCCTGTATTTCTCTGCTTAACCATAGTTTTATTCTCACCATTTTACTTTGTTTTTGTTCTCAATGATACACAAACCATCTGTGCCTCTAACACAATGTTCTTGAATAGCCTCCAGGCTGTTTCTGTGGTTTTAAAGTTTTTTACTTTGCCCTTCAGCCTGCTGTTAACCATTTTCCTCATGGTTTTAAAATCTGCCCTTTTAAAATTTTTCTACTTTTTTGCTCCTATGGGGGAATTGTGCATTGAGATTTTGTGGCAAGGTTTTGGTATCGGGGGACTGAAGGGGTGGCTTCTGTGAGAAGCTGCTAGAAGCTTTGCCTATGTCTGATGGAGCCAGTTCCAGACGGCTCCAAGACAGACCAGACACTATCCAAAGCCAAGGCCATCAGCAACAGTGGCAGCATTGCTGGGATAAGGTATTTAAGGAGAAAAAAACCAACCCTGTGCAACTGCAGCCAAAGAGAGGAGCAAGAATCTGCGAGAGAAACAGCTCTGTAGACATCCAGGACGGTAGAGAAGGAGGGGAAGGAGGTGCTCTAGATACCAGAGCTGAGATTCCCCTGCAGCCCACAATGGTGAGGCAGCTGTGCCCCTGCAGCCATGGAGGGCAATGGGATGCAGAGATGCACCTGCAGTCTGTGGAGCACCCCACGTGGGTGAGTGGATGGATGTCCGAGGGAGGCTGTGACCCCATGAGAAAGTCTGCAGCAGTCTTCTGGCAGGACCTGTGGGCTGTGGAGAGAGGAGCCCATGCTGGGACAGATTTGCTGCCAGGACTTGTGACCCCATGGGCACTCATGCTGGAGCAGCTTGTTCCTGAAGGACTACACCTCATGGAAAGTATCCCTACTCTGATTTGGTTTGTGATAAATTAATATAATTTCCCTATTATAAGTCTGTTGATAGTAATCACTGGGTGATATCTCCTTCTCTTTATCTCAACCCCTGAGCCTTTTTTTACATTTTCTGTCACCTACTTAGTCAAGGAGTGACAGAGCAACTTCAGTGGCATCCAGTCAGGGTCAAGCCACCACAAATTGCCCTCTATTATGTTACAAAACCTGATTGTCCAAGGATTGATGTTTGCCAGTGAAGATAAATTTTGTAGAACTAGAAAGTCCTTGAATGTGAGATGTTTAAAATAATTAAGTCTATATTTAGGGCTCAATGCAGTTTGATGAAGACTGCATCAAAATTTCCATGGGCTTTGTGATAACTCAAAACCCCAAAGAAATGTCCACTTGGTAACAGTAACTTTGCCTTTCCATCAGTCCTGATATCCCAAAAATGTGATTAGCCTAGAGGAGAAAGAACTGTCTTGTGTTTACAGCATTTAACCCAGAATTTGAGTGGATTGAGCTCACCTTTTTGTAACGCCAGAGCTTCTTTGGGTGACTTTGACCAAGCACTTTGTGTTGGTGTAACAGCACAACACTTACCTGAGTGAGGTGACTCCTGGAGGGAACCCTAATGTGCTCCCTGAACTCAGATGCTCATTTTCATGTTTCTGATAAAAGTAACCTCAGATTACTCCAGCTCAGTTTTCCTGAAAAATCCAGCTGTCCATGTCAGAAAGCAACATCTAAGGCTTACTGTGAAGGACCACAAGAAGGACTGTGAGGACAACTCTGCTGCCTGTTCATCCTCAGCCCCACAACCACCTGGCAAGAATGAAAGTCACAGTTGGAGGCTGTCAGATCAGGCCCAAAATGAAGTGATATACAGGAATCATATATACAAATAAAAGGCTTTTCTACCCTTCTTCCTAGGGAGAGAAATTTGGATTTAGCACAGGACTGACTTTGACAATTATAGAAGTGAGGTAGTCACAGAGGCTGCTCTTTGCATTACAGCACAGAAGCAGCCCCTGCCATGGACTGGGGACAGTGGCAGCACCCTGACTCTCCATCAAATGTGTATTATCTCCAGAAACAGAAGTCCTAACAGGGAAGTCCTTCTAACTACTGCATCAGATAGTATCAGACAATATGATGCCCAGTTTTTTTCATGGTAAAACTATATTTCTTCACTAAATCACGTTGTAATATTCTACAAACTGAATACTATAGTAACCAACTCTTCCCTTGCCTATTGTCTAAAAGATTTGAAATTTGGAGTAGCAGATATTTTAATTTTTCTCCTATTTTCTGTGGATAATTTTCAGTCCTTTTTTTACCTCTGCCAGCCTGGCTGGGTCAGGACATGATGATGCTTCTAATTCTTACTCTACTTAAGAAATTAATTGATTGACAAAGCAGATTTAAGCAGAAATGCTGCCCTCCAAATCTCACTCATTCAGGTGTCCTAAAAGGTCAATAGGAACACATACACATGTGTAAATAAGAATTTTCATCATAAATAGGGATTTCCAGATATCAGTTCAGTAGTAAAACCACTAAGGTCCAAGGTATAAGTAGGAGGAAGCTGATGTGCAAAGCCACCTTAGAATACCTGGCAGACACAGACATGTGAAGGGGAGGTGCAGGTATGCACAGTTGAGCAGTAATTCCAGAATATATAGAAAATTGACCATTATTTCATGGTAAAGCATAAGTCATATGTATCTTCAAAATGTTATATCCCTGGGATAAGGCAGCAAACACCTCTATTTTAACAACTATCTTTATTTAAGCAGAAGACAGAGCTAGAAAGGGAGGTGACATGAGGGGAGTTTCTGGTATAGGAATGCTGAGGGAAGCAGTCTGCCTCTGCTTTAGTCCCTGGAGAAAGTGTACTTGGACTCACTTGATCCAATTTTCAGCTATAAATCAGTATCAATCAATCCACTGTAGTCAATCCGTTTGTCATTTTCACTTGCTTTTGGTAGTTACCAAGGAAATTGGCTCAGTCTTCTTCTGAAAGTTCTTTTCACGAACTTTCCTTCCTATAAAGGTGTGCTGGAGAGAAAAAGATTAATTGGGCATGAAATACAGAGAGTTAAAATGAGAAGGGAAAGGAAGAAGGAAAGATTAAAAAGTAAGGAGAAGAAAAAAAAGGAAATAAATAAACCAGAAAAGACTATCTAAGGCAAATCCAAAAGAGGTGTTTCCCAGACAATTTTGCCCTTATTGGGTCTGCAGCCACAACAAAGAAATCTGTAGAGCCTTTTGGCTTGATATGTAGAGACAAATCCCATCCACTCCTAAGCAGCTGTTGCAATGAAATCCAGAATTTACTGGGCATGGCAGCCAGGAAAGTTGGCCACAAAAGAAAATGGGAGAGAAAAAAGAGAAAGAAGATAAAGAGAACCTAAAAGATATTAACTAAGTAGGGAAAATATCAGCCAAAAGTAAAATAAAAAAAAAATAAAGTGAGAATACAGCTTCTAGAACCAATTCAGTGTTTTTCTCAAACAGATATATAAATGTGCCTTTCATGTACAGCCTTTGTGCATGTGTGTGTGCATGCATGTATACTTTTCTGTTCTTTCTGATGGTGCTTTAGGATGAGAGTAGATGGGAAAACTATGGTTAAACAGCTGTTTTCCAGTGATTTTCAGCATTTTCCCTATCAGGTTTTATGCCCACTATTCCAACTAGATCACAGGATCAGATACCTAATATGTAATGAAGAGGACAGTGCACTTGAGATGTGGAGAAGCAAATGGTTATGAGTATGTGGGAGAAAATGAAGAGAGAAAGCAAAAGATAATGGTAGGTGTGGTGTCAAGAGCAGGAAAAGAGAGGCCCTGTACTCCTTTTTTAAAGGAAGACAGTCCTTCACATGATTGAACAATGAGTTTCAGATACTTTCCTATGCAACATCTGAAGAAAGCAAACAATGTCTTAATTTTCAATAGAAATCCCTTGAAATGGCAGTTACTGCGCTGCAATGCCTAAAAGAAATTATCACCTTGTGTTATTTCTGGCTGTCTCTGTTTTAGGGCAGTACTTACTGGAGGTCTGTGTAAGCAAACAAAGATATAAATATGAAAAGAATTGTATTCCACATGACTGACCTGTTCTGCTCTATGCAGCCAAGTTAAGAACTGCTGGATATCTGTGGCTTCTGGCACAATGAGTCGTTGGTGTCAGAAGAAGCCATCGATACTGAAAGAAGTAACAATATTGTCACACACTAGAGGAAAAATTGAGAAAACAACTGAAAAGGTAAAATAGGAATATTCTGAAAGTAGTAAATGCGTACTAAGAACACCATCACATTATTTCTATCACATCATGTCTTTCTCCTGCAGTTTTATATATTAATCCTTCCTTAGGTTGGGATTTTTAATCTGTTCTGCTCCATTGCACAGTTATATCCACCCTGAACTGTTGAGAGTATCTCTGGTTCCCTTAATGTCTAGAGTAATTCTCTCTTTCTTGAGACAAAGCCAAACTTCTTCCCTAGTCTGTAGCAAAAGATCATTTCATCCAATTGATTTATATTTTTCCACCCTGACTCTGTAGTCAGTTAAATCAGACCCCTTTGGCCAAGCTCTCTCATTTTAAGTTTTAAGGTGCTGATGTTAATGCAGACATTTTTATATTTCTATTTTACAGCTAATGGTGAAGTCATCATTACCCCTTTAGGTGAGACTCTGAGGACCTCTATTCTTTACTCTGAGGCTCAGGTGTTTGTGATGTGACCTTGGGTAAATTATTTAACCTCTCTGGCTTCTAGACTGGATTTTTATACTCTGGGATAACTCAGAAGGAGCTCCAGTGAAATTTGTGCAATTTTAGCAAGAAGAAAGGAATTTGTATAGGGGAGACTTAGTCCTCTGTACTTCATTTTTCAAACTCAAAGTAGGTTTCATCACCATTTCCTTCTAGGTTTGCTGATAAAACATTTAAATCCTCCTATGAAAAGTACTCCACTGATCAAATTACTGCATAGATTATTGTCTCTGCAAATTCCCCCGCCCCTTGTGGTTTCCTAATAATAATGTCCTGGAAAGCTGGCACAATCCTGACTGGTGTCCTGACACCATCTCACCACCAGTACCTGAGAGTTTCCCTACAGAAAGAACGACTGTTTTGAGCTCAAGATGTTGAAGTCTTTGGTTCTCTGTGGCCACACCCTCCTGCACTTTATGAGATGAGTGCTGGGGCAGGGCAGGTGTATCCTCTGTCATATCCACTGGCCTCTACAATCCTCAGACTCTACAAGGAACAACATGAAGGTGGAGTGAAAATATCTTAATGGTTCCATAAAAGTAGAGAATTGAGTGCTTCTGCTGGTAGGGCTTTTAAAATAAGAGGGAAAATGGTGGTTTCTTTGCTTACTCATAGCCAATTTTTTAGTGGAAAATGTTTCTTTCATTGTATTGGACTGATGCACTGACAGTCGTGTACAGAACTGGCAGGTGGGGTTGGGTTTCATCCATTGAGGGAGAAAGTTTACTCTATATTTTCAGTGATAATGTGGAAATAAGCTGGTGTGGTGGACATAGTAAGCCACAGAGATGGTTGAGATTGGCATTTGAACTTCTGTTTTCTTTTCTGAAAGAGTAGACAATTTTTCAATTATACCAAAATAAATTTAAAAAAAAAGGAGGGAAACTGAAAAAAAATCTTGGAAGATTTGATTAAATTTATGTTAGCTCTCTGAGAGACCCTTTAGCTCTGAAATCATATAGTGAATACTTGGGAGCTGGGCTGTTTGGTCGTTGAGTTTTTTGTGTTTGTGGGGTTTTTTTCTTTTTTTTCCTAAAGATGCCTAAATTATATCCAAGGAAAGCTGAGCTACATTTTTTTTTAAAAAAATGTGAACAGCAACCTTTCAAATTTATTCAGACTAATGAGCTAGTCTAAATTTTGAGAATACTAATTCACAGAAGTCGGTTCTGTGGTGGGAGAAACACAACAAGGTTGTCACAGCCCGTGAACAAAGTGAATTGGTTATATGACTGACAGTAAAGATTTCTTTTAACATCAGTAAAAGGAGGCTGAAGTGACAGGTAAAAGGACAGATGCAGAATTCTGCAGCACTCTGAGAGTTTGTGTACTATCACTAAGGGACAAGTTGACTTGATACCAACTTAATAGGCTCAGCAGGGGCTGAGCAAAGGGATGGAGACTGTAAATGGGTGTAATAGGGCATCTATACTATATCAGCCTAAGCATGAAAAGTATCTAGCTGGTTTTGGCTGAGCAAATTAATCACATTACCTTTAAAGTCAAGTCTAGGACCTGCTTGGTGTACAATATTTCACAGGAAACATGCACATAATTTTAGTCACTTTTAATCAGCCCCAAAATTAATTTAATCATCACAAGGCAGTTTAGATTCAACATCGTCTCTGAGAAAATGAAATACTGGAGCAAAAGTATAAGTGGGAATCTTAAGACCAAAGGGGTATATGCAGGCATACAGCATTTAACATGCTGTATAATCTGCTAGCAAGAATGCTTGCATAAGAAAAGGTGAAGCTTTCGCACTTTTCTTGTGCATTTTCTTGGCAGGTCCAGTCTAATGAGCCTCTGAGAAAGTGTTGGCTACTGCATCCAGCACCAGATGAATTAAGATGGGAGATTCTTGCCATCAGAAATAATTTTACAGTGGCAAGAAATCCTGCTGTGCTGAAAGTTGACCTCTTGGACAAACATGCTGTAATAAAAAGTGCTATTTGCTACAAGCGCATTGAGAGTTTTAAATCATCAGACTAAAGTACCCCAGGCTCCAACAGTAAAATTTTCATTCAAAGAAGGGCTCAGCTTCACAACACAATAAATTATATATGACTAGGACATATAAAACATTTAAAGATATACAGAAACTCACTGTATTTGTGTTCAGTAGACAAGTTCATCTCTTGAAGTACTTTTTTATGTCAATCTTGCCTATTCAGATGAAGGTGGGGGGGAGTCTTTTTCTCAAAACAAGTAGAAGCAAAACGAACTGGCCGTTTTCCACCAAGTGTCTGGATTTAATTGCTATATGGGTGGGTTTTGTGTATGGTGAGCAACTCTGAGCAGAGATTAGGGTTGGTATGCACCTCTATGGGGAGATTTTGCTGTCCATTGTAGTAAAAAAATGAAGGGTGCTTGGAAATCTTTAGTAAAATCTTGCAATAATAAAAAAAAATCCACAATGGTGCACAGCGATGTTACTCAGTGGGATATGCAGAAGAAAATGATTCCCCAGTAGCTGTCACATGAACCTGGCGACCTCCTGGTCAGGCTGATTTTAGGCATAACTGCCAAAGGGAGCAGACTGCTGGACTCAGTCTACTGTCACACAACCACTGTCCCCACACACACCTAAACAAAAGGATATATTCTGATACTTCTACCACACACACAAATAAATAAGAAATCAGGTTATCTGATGCAGCAGCTTTGGGGCAATGTTTGTTCTCATCCCCTGATTTCAGCAAGTACAAGAACCCTCTTGCTGGCACGGGAAAAAAATAATTGCTGATGAGAAACCTTGAATTTCCGGAGAAATTATGAAAAAAGGTGAGGAAATAAAAATATTAAAGTCAGGGAAGGATCAGAAATAATTTTAATGTGGGAGAAGAAAAACTACGTTTTGCGGCCAGTTGTCCACACCCTGGCTAAATGTTCCTGGAGAAAAACTAGTAAGATTTGGACAATAGACTCTTTTAGAGCACAGATGAGCTCATGACTTGATTATAAATCAAGGGCGAGGTCCCTGTCCTCTGCAAGTTCCTGCACAACATGTCTGCATAAAGAATAGTAGGGGAAGTTTCTAACCATCTCACATCATGTGAGACAGAGGCATCCAGGACCATCATGTGCTCTCTGTGCAGAACACTTTTCCTATGGTGTTCCCAGCTGGAAATGCACATCTGACTCTCTCTAATGGAAGCAAGGAAGGAGAGTAAAATGGCTTTGGGCTTACCCTGTAGATGCAGGGTTAATGTCCAGGATACAAATTATTAGCACATATGAAATGTACATGGAAAGCAACAAAAAATAAAGTAAAAAGACAGGGAATATAGTCAGGAGGTCAGTTCCTTAATAGCAAGCAATGACTTTTCCCCTCTGACTGAACCATGTCCCCATGCAGCTTTAGACCATACAGAAACCAGTTCAGTGGACACTAATACATAATCATTGTCCAGATGTCTTAAGCCTAGATTAATTTACAATAGCCTGAAATGTTATTTATAGTTAGTCCTCTAAGAGGAGGCTGTGAGGATAAGTAAGGCTGTATCTACACCAGCAGTGTAACTGCAGCAGAAAGACTTTTACTAGTGTGCTGCTCTGTCTTTCCACATGGGCAAATCTCCATGTGCTCACAAACTACTGAGTTTCAGCTCCCTTAGGCTCTGCTGAAAATTCTGGGTTTATGTTTAATCCACTGTATGTGTAAGTATATTCCATATATTATCTGTTAAGTTCCATTAATATGTGACCAGTTCTTTACTGCTGGTCTAGTAGGTTTTGAGACACAAGCTCAGGTAAATTTACATCAATAGACCCTCAGCATTTTACACTGAGATCAGCCTTCACTTCCCAGAGGAGCACTGATTTTAAGGAATAAATCCTGCCTGACTGCCTTCATGCACCCAAACATGTCTCTGACTGCTGCTTCTTCTCTTCTTCCCACTCTCTTATACATGTAGGACAGTTGTCACTTCACTTTTCTTCTGAGGATGAGGAGTCTAAATCAAAACAGACAGACTCAAACTATATTCAACAACTTCGGAAATAACACCTTTTTTTTTTTAAGAGAAAGAAGTTTAACTGCAGTGTCTAAGTATGCAGACAGATTCATTCATGTGTGTATAACCTCTTGCCAAACCAGCATTCCAGGGCAGGTATTCAGTTAATCACAGTTTGCACCGGGACTTCAGCCAAACCCTCAGGTAGCTTTGTTATGTTTTAGTCTTTTATTTGCTATAATTCAGTATCCTACACCTGTGTTCTCCGGAACCTACCAAAATCAAACTGGGAGGCAGGATATGCAAACCAGTTATTTACTCCCTGATTTTTTTTTTTATTTTATTCTCTCACATGAGGTTTAAGATTTTGCCCAATCTATGCAAGACATAAAACATCATAAGTGGAGAGGGACATATAACTCTGCTAAGAGAGAGAGTTCAAAAATCAATATTTACGATCCTATAAATGATTTTTTCCCCTATTAGTCCTTTTTTAAAAAAAAAAAACAAAACAGATTTATCAGCAGGGATTTCTGCACCTGAAACACCGACGTTAGGATAAGCTGTAAAAAAAATGGTGACGATTAACAGTATTTCAGTTAGGTCTTCAATCTGTTTTCCAGACAATAAAAACAATAGTATGTTCTGAAAGCAGAGTAGGAAACAGGACAGGAGACAAGGCTCTTTACTGATTATGTATTTCATACCAAAATAAATTGTAAGGATGCAAAACTAATGAAAGATTTAGGAAAGGAATAAAGTATTCTAGAAAGATTATTTCACACACACATGTACTCACACACACACAGACAAAGAGAAGAATTAAGTTTGAAATCCACTCTGTTCACATTAAACCCAGATGTCTGGACTTCGTGCAAGTGGAGTGTGGAGCAGCTGCAGAGAGGAAATCCAATCTGAAGCCGCAGCCAAACTGAATGTGGGGCCTTCCTGTAAGTGTGGTACCCTCCCTTCAGAACCGAGGGGCAGAGGTGGGTTGTTCTGCACCCTCTGACTGGCACCTGTCCTGCTCTCCTCCACCAGCACTCGCCCTTCTCACTGGAACTGCAGGCACCCTGTGGTTTCAACAAAACTCATTTAGGATACATTATTCTGAACTGAATTCTTTCACCAAAATTAATTTCCCACATACGCATTCAGAGTCAAACTTCATTAAAAAGAATGAAAAGTTGCTCCATAATAATTATCAGAAAGCAGATTGTTTATAAAATGTAATGAAGTATTTATCTAGTTTTTGTTTTGCTTCTGAATTCTGAAGCAACATTAAAAACATGTCTTGCATCTCTTTTGAAAGGTTCAGTGTCTCCAGTATAACACATTCCAGACTGACAGAAAAGGATAAAGATATTTGTATACATAGATATAGGTGATATTGATATACAGCTGTAGACACACACACATATTGCATTGTTTACATAATTTATTTCTCAGCTGAATCTCTTAAGGGTCCTAATACAATGCAATAACTCCCTTATTCAGAATTCTGCACACAATTTCCAACAAGTACTTAAACATGCTTTAATTTTATTCCTGGAAATCTTAAAAGCATTTAGAAAGCTGTTACTCTCTCTTAGAAGAAGAGCCCACAATATGAATATGAATACTGGATTAACTATTAAGGCTAATGTAACATGTTAATAATACAGCAGGTTCACGCTGCTGGTTGCTTTTAATAACACAGCAATACACTGAAATTCATGATACCTGGCAGAAATTGTGTCCATAGCCTCATATAATCATATTTAGGAGCTGCTTTCAGACTGCATTCACCCACCTCAAATTTTAGACAAAAAACCCAAAAGCTTTATACCTACATAGTATCCTACATCTGAGGATCTTAAAGTACTTTAATTTCCCATAGCATTAACCTAATACAACATTCTTCTCATATTCTCTTTTATTTGTATTTGGCTTCTTCCCTGCCTTTTGTCTTCTCTCATACCCACTGCCTATATACATTTATTCCTGCTTCTTTTATCTATACCTGTATAGATTAATTCCTTTTGATATGTCCATACTGCATGCACTTGTGTATCTACAATGAGTTCCTGCCTTCAGATTTATATCAAATAAAGAAAAACAATTTCTAGAATTAAAAGAAATACACACAAAACCCAGCAACACTGCTCTATGTCTTAAATGTGTGTCTTTGTAGTTTAAAACATCAAACCTCATTACAGAACAATGGCTGAGATTGTTGGTAATTAGGGCTTAGAAGAAAGATTTTAACTTTCCTGACATAGAAGACTCTTTTTTTTTCCTTTTTTTTTTTTTTTTTTTTTCCCACATCCTGCCGTAANTTTTTTTTTTTTTTTTCCCACAGCCTGAGCTGAAATTGTTGAAGGGCCAAAGGGTGGGGAAGTTCTGGGACCTGACCAGGAAGCAGAACTGACCATGACACCAATCCCATTCCTCTACAGAGGAGTGTGTGATCTTACAAGACGCCATCAGCTGGAGCTGGGGATTTGACTTAGAAAAGACCCTCCATATCATCAGGCACCTGCAAGTGCTCAGAGAAGTCACACCCAACACAGAAGGCACACCTGAATCTCCAGGAAGTCAAAAGCAGCTCAAAAGGCGGGTTGACCATCTTCAATATGCGAGTCCTAAGCAGTTTGGCTTAATAGGATTGTTATTCTCAGTTGGTTATTTTACAAGAATTCCCCTGTTTTCATATAGGAATCTGAAAAACAAACTTGTGGATCAGGTATGTCTAGCTAATTCAGTGCATTTTTATACAGGATCTCATTTAAAGAGAAAGGCTCTCTAATAAATAATAGTTGTGGAAAAAAAATCCTCCTTTCAAATTGGTTAATTCACAGATTCTACTTTTACATCAAAACCTCTTTTAAAGAGTAAGATTACATTTGGATAGTCTTGTTATCTATGTACATAGCATAATCCTTTATACAAAAATTAGTTTCTTGTCCAAATATACCTCTTGTGGCATTAGCTTCTGCTGTCTGATCAAGAATGATCTATTGTCAGTTTTCCATTTTATCTCCTCAAAAGCTTTGAACGTCTTTTTCTCATTTTCTTGTAAGAAATAATAGTTAACACATAATAGATAACAATGAAAACATTTTATTTGCTCTTGGGTGATGGAAGTGTAAACCACTATGTTACACGAGCAGTCACAGGTATTGTGTTAATTATTATGTAACATGTGCCTCTTAATCAAAGAACAAAAAACAACCAACAGAAAAACAACAAAACCAAAACCAGTTAAAAGAAAGAAGTCAAGGAATCTAGAAAGTGCCCATGGAATATGATGTCACTCAGAATCTGTAACAAGAAGAGCCTTAAAATTTATTTTGAAATTAAAACCCCTTTTCTGCTTATTAAGTAACAGGGGGTAGCAAGGAGACCTCAGATCAGAATATGTGTATTTAAACAAAGTATTGGGTTTTGTTGTGGGGCAAATCCAAAACCAAGAGAGGCCTATTTTTCTCATTCTGGTTTTCATATTAAAAAAATGTTCCAAGAACAACTATTTTCATGAGGTTTTGGCTCAAGATGGCAGGAATTTTAGGAAAAAACAGATGATCTCACAAGACCTCCGACATCCAAAGCAGAAAAAAATATCACAAGTCAGTTTGTGCCACATGCCACTACTCAAGGCCAAAAATCTGCTGAGAACAGTCTAAAGAAATGTTGGGCTATTGAACCAAAAATAAAAATTTCTGAGTTTTTTTACTCTCAGGCTTAAAGTCTAAAGACAAATCTGACCACAAGATGAGTATGGTCTCCTCAGAGTAACTCTCACATATGTCATCGATGACCGAGTCTCACATCTATTGTTGATGACCTACTGGCTGAAAAATTAGCATTCAAGGAAAGAATATAGCAAAAGGAGAATCCTATTACAAAGAGGATAGTATATTTCCATATCCCAATAATTCAGCATCAAATTACAAATGATGACATGAAGCATTCAGATCTTTATTGTGACAAGATGTGTGGGGAAATAAGAGGGCAGAAGACAGTTTCATTGTAGATATATAGTCTGGTAGAACTGATTTTGAACAGCAATTTTGTCCAGCTTAGAATACTACTGTCTTCAGTTTTGTGGTCAGCAAAGGCTGATTGGGTTCATGAACACCATTTAATTTACACACACTCAATATCAGGCACAGAGTTGCATATGGATGCAGTTTGAACTCTGTGAATATTTACAAGTCTATTTTCAAAAATAAGGTACTTGACACGGAGTTGACACTAAATAAAATCACTCTTAGGTGGGTCTGAAAATTATGTAATGCTATAAGAGACTTTCAGCACCATGTTCTCTGGACCAGAACCTTGATAGGCGCAAGATGGTATATATTCATTTATTTTGATGTCTATTTCAGCTTTGAGCCTGATCTTATATATTTATTATACACAGTCATATTCTCTGAGTTTCTAAAAATAACACCATAGATTGAGAGATGTTGTCAGTTTTGGAACAGGATTTTCTGTAACATTTTGAAATTTTACTAAAGTGAGAAAATAGAACATGGAATGCATTTTGCCAGATTTTTAAGCTATGAGTCGAGAGAGGGGATCATAGAAGAAAATAGTATATCAACTCATGAGTGCAAGACAGATATTTATGACATGATTCGCTGTAGCCTTGTAGAATGAAAGTGGGATTAATAAAATGTGTGCAGAGGAGTGTGCAAACTGTTGCATCCTCTGAATTCATTGAAGATGACGTGAAAAAGTTGTTTGGATGCTTTATTATGTGTGGATATCCTATAAAAAATGCTAGTCTGGAAGTAAAAGCGGCCAGAGATAAAGATGAGCATGATGGCGTTGACAGTCCAATTAAACTTGAAAACCTCTTTTTATGTAACACATTAAAAATCATGTTTGAACCAATAAACAGAATGAATAAACATAGTATCATTGTATGTGCATTATGCATCTATAAAAGTAGAACACAGGACTCCACCATAGTATATCAGTGGTGTTTAGTTATGATATTTATGTTATGACTCTATTACAGGAGAGGTTTGGGATAAGATAACCTTTAGCTTGACACATGCCCTTAAATAAGTCAACAGAGTCTCTAATTTTCTCAATTTAGCCTTATAAGGAGGACTTGGTTCTCTCAAATATATTACTAAATAAAAAAGGATTAGAATGAAGAAAAGTCAATAAAGAACAAATAGGTCCCTCCAGTAACTGAAGGAAAGAACTCATTTGATCCCCTAGGTATCACTGAGCTTCAACCCTGTGGTTTTTGGCCCGTTTTCTCTTGTGACTTGTGCAGAGCTGATTCTCTGTCTCTCAGGAGGTGCTTGGCCCAGGTATCTTTCCTGTAGCACCCTGGTTATTGGCACTGTTCCTCCAGGAGGATTCAAAAGGGAAGTCTGGGAAGGACCTGGGCTCAAACTCTTATACTGACTGAATTAAACAGGGAACCACCCAACAGGACACAGCCAAAATAACATGCAAAGTCACATCCCTTTAAATTACTCAGGTGGGTTGAAGTCAGCATGTGAGATACCCAGCTGGAAAAACTCAGGACTTTGCAGATTAATCCATGGACCAAGATTCATACTTCCATGTTATTCACATGTAGGAATAGCTGCCTCTGACTCTGACTCTGACTATAACTGCAACATCTTGCTCCAGTGGCATAGTCAATGATTCCTGTATATGGCACAGGACACTATTTCAGCCAGCCTAAGGTGAGACAAGAGAAGAGACAATTTGGATTGTTTTCTAGCTGCCAATGTCTTGCGTGCAGCAAGATGGGAGTAACTTCATCGTCCCTCTGCTCTGCCAGTGCTGCCCTGAGATGCCAAACATCAGAAGTTTCAGAAGCAAGGCAGAATATGATATGTAACCTGGTGTCTCTGTGTTGTTACCTTTCTGACTCATCTTGGAGGCACTAAACTGGGGTACCAAAAAGGCAATGTAAACAAGCTGATTTGTACATACAGTTAATGGATGAAGTCAACTTTTACACCAACTCTTCATATGTTATACTCAGAAAATATTTTTCTTCCTAGTGAAAAATATTGCTAAGTCAATTTTTCATTGTTTACACTTTTCCTATGAAATTCTTCTATCAGTATCCAATCTACCCTTTGTCTTTCAGCAGAAATGGGAAATTTTAAACAAAATGCAATCTTAAAAAAAATATAAAAAAATTGCTATTCAACATAAATCCATTATCCAAGAGAAAAAAATCAAATACTGTGTTAGAATCTCTTGACTGACTGCAGTTTACAGCCATTATATGGCTACTATTATTAATGCTTTTGTTATTATTAGCCCTGGTTGTTTCAGACAAGCAAACACTTCCCAAAGCAACATTATTGAACAATATTTCATTAAATTAAAATCACTAAAATCTCTTTAAAGACATCCTATAATAGGAAAATATGAGAGAAATGGAACACTGAGAAGGCTCACACTGAATTTTAAAGCCCATCTGACTGTTGTGTGACATATAAGCACATTGTGTTGTATGCAGCATTTTTACCCTACACAATGACTTAAAAATATTGTGGTTTAGCTTTTTTCTTCCATTAAAAATTTCATACAAAATCATGCATGTTAATTGAAGCGGATGTGAGTGAAATGCAACCCTTGGATTTTATTATGTGAATTTAATTCAGGAAAAGGAGGAGGGGAGGAGGGGAAAAAGGCGCCTCAACAAATTGCTGTGGATTTATTTTCTTCATTTATATTAGGTTACCCAGAATGAAAAGGTGCCCAATGGATGTTAGATATAATAGCTAGAGAGTTTAATATGATTTCTGCTGCAAGAAAAACTGGACTAGATAAAAAAATCCATATCTTAATGATAGGTAAATAATCCGTTAGTATCTCAGATGTACATGCTACAGGCAGGAACTCTGTGTTCATGAAAACTCTTTTATTCTTGTATGCCATTACTGCAGAGATATTACTATATTGGTAGATATATTCCTACACTGATAAATAGACTGCATAAACAATATGCCCCCCCATAAGCAAGATAATGCTAGTAGAGTCTAGCAATAATAGCTCCCCTGCAGGAGGCTAGATTTTTCCCTTTTTCTAAATGCTAACAAGAACAGTTCTAAGGTTATCCACGTAATGAAAAACAGGGGCAAAATAAGTGCGGTGCACGGAAGTCTCTTTCCCTCATCTCTTCTTCCTCAGGTGATAATGTCGCAGATTTCCTTATCCCCATGCACTCTGATGGCATGTGTGTGTTCATGTGTCTCTGCGCATGCCTAAAAGATGTTTTCTTATTTAATAAATAATTGTGTGCACTTCCCCAGTGTCAATAAAGTTTTCGCCGCCTGTGAGATCCCTGTATATATTGGATAGCTATTTCATTTCAAAGATTCTGATGAAGTCCATAATCCACGGAATGTAGCACAAGTCCCTGCATGACGTACTGTAGTGTAAGCTGCTAAGAATCACTTGCAGCTCTGCATGGAGCCACATAGTTCTCTTTGATAAGTTGCCCGACCTGAGAAAGCTGAAAATATGTCCATTATTGTGAAGACTGTTGAAAGAGTATTGGATTATTAGTCTGGCTAGTGACAAGATCTTGGAGACTGATTTAGGTAACACACATTGTTGATCATGCTTTTAAAAAAGAAGTCTCTTAATTTTCAAGTTACTAAAAGACACAGATTTTTGGATGGTATACTTTTAGCATCAAAATTTAGGTTTGCTTCTGGCTGTCTGGAGGATCTAGACACAGACACAATACACTGGCGTTAAGAGTATGGCACACACAGCTTCTGTCTCTGTTCACACACGCAGGTGCACCAAGGTAGCCCTGGGTCAGGGATACTTCCACGCGGGCCAGCTGATGCAGGGACAGCCAAAGCCCTTGTTTTGCTCCACCGTTGATTGCCGCAGTTTTGCTCCACCTTTCTCTGTTGTGGAGGAAATGGGGTAGAGCCTGGCGGTGCCAGGTGCCGCTCTGCCCCAGTTTCCCTGGCTGTACGAGCGGCTGGCCAGGCAGAGCAGCGCGGGGCTGTGTACGCGGCTGTGCGCCCGGCTCCTCACAGCGGTGGCTGCCGCCAAGTCGTGGCTCCTGCCGTCCTGGGCAGCCCCTGGCAGCCCCACGGCTGCCTCTGGCCGCCACTGTCCCTCTGTGAGCCGGCTCGGGCTCGCTGGCCCCTCGTCTCACGCTGTGCAGGTGGGTCAAGGCTTCCCCTGGGCTTCGAGGGAGGCTCAGTACAGAGTGAAGCCACATCTCATCACACTCTGAGATCAGTAGCATTCCACCGTGTGGGAGAATTATTTTTTCCTGCTGCATAGGGTCTCTCATTTTGTCATGAATCAAGCAGAAAGAGGAAGAGGAAGGAAGGGAGAGCTGGTGCAGAAAACAGCCACTGATGTGGGTATTGCTTTGGAAATGCTTTGCTTTAGAAGCGCCCACATTGTTATCCATCTGCCTCTCACAGAAACCACAGTAACAAACATAACAATGCATTAGCTTCGAGGTTTTTAAGGAAATGAATCTTGTTTTCCTTAAGTATGCTCCATTCTCTGCTTATAAAGGAATAGAGGTTGAGAGGAAGAATGTAGGCATATGAGTAGTTTAAGTATCATCATTCACAACACAATGTAAATCCAATTTTACAATTTCTATCATATAAAGGCTATCCCAAAAGGCTTTACTGTGTTAAATAAAACATTTACTGAAGAATAAAAAACACATTAATAACAAGATGGAGGTAACATTCAGAAACTCAAAAGACAAATCTTTTTAATTTTTATTTTTAGGTTGCGTATGGAAAATCATGGGTATTCAGGTAGGCAGAGAAATGGCTGTGTGTTCCAAATGACTGCAGGTAGGAGGAGGAGAACATTTTTTACCCAGGAATGCAAAATACACCAGTATCAGATAGCACTAAAAGAAAAAAAGACCTAGAAGAAGACAAAGGGACAAGTGGAAAAACAGGGACAAGAATTCATTCAAACCTGATTAAATTCCACCCAGTGGAAACAAGTTTTCACCTCTGGGGTTAGAAGCCAAAGCATTTGGATGGACATAGTATGTAATGCAAAACTTGCTTTCACATAAACTTCCAATAAGCTTTCATGAGAAATCCAAAACTCAGTCTGAGTTGGCCATAAAATGCAACCAGATTCATAAAATTTTTCATTCAGATAAATCTAAGTTCCCTTCTGTGCATCTCATTATCCTGGAAAACAAGTTACAGAGGGTCTGAAATCCCTACTTGAATGGTTCTACACCAATTAAGCTTCAGAGGCACAATTACCCTGTTCTCCTATTCATCAGGTTTTGACAACATTTTCCCTCACGAAACATTAACACTATGTAGAAAAAAGATATTCTACCTCACAAAGGAGTTTAAGAATTCAAAACTAGTTCTGACTTTGAGGAAAAAATAAGTTGTTGTCAAACTCTCCATGAAGTTAAATAATTAGAAATTAATAATTTCAGAGCATTCATATTATAATGTTTGCTTAATTTTTAATGTTGATACATTTACTATCTGAATTTTTAACAGCTGGGTTTTTTTTTTTTTCAAGTGACAAGTCCAAGTGTTTCATTCCAAAAGTGTAGGAATGGGATGTTTTAGCATCATCAGAAAAGTTTCCTGATTTCTCCTCTAAATGAAATCATTGCAAAACCTGCCTTTTTTCACAAAGCTTTTCATTTTTTGACAGAATCTTAGATTTCAAAACAATATACGTCTATAGAATTTTCTTCAGCCTATGAGCCAACAGTGTATTTCTAAATACTAATATTGCCTCATAAATTATCAGAAAATCAGATCTGGCGGTTACTTTTGTTTCTTCCTGTGATTTTCCTACTTTTGCTTCTTCCTGTGAGTTTTTCTCCCTATTTTCTGGCAGCAGCAGTGGCAGTGAGATGTCTTTTGTTGCAGGGCCATATCAGGACACCCTTGGGTTTGGTAGCCACTGCTCAGCCCGGTGGGTTGTTTGCACAGCCAGTGCTGCAGAGCTGATGGGAAAGCTGAGTGAGGTGTGGGTGCTTCACTGAAGCTGAACCAGGTGTGGGTTTTGGGAAGGGAGATGTGCATCTCTCTTCTCCCATTATTACAGACATTAACAATCCTCAGGGTGAAATTCTCCCTTGGGGATGTAAGCGGGACTTTGCTTCAGAGGGGGCAGAACACGAGACAGGATGCAGATCAGTGCTTCTAATGTGGATCATGTACCTCCTGCATCTGTCAGCTTCCTCATCTGCTTAGGGCCTGCCTGGTGGCCAGCAGGGTGGCCAGAGGCATTTAGGGCTCCCTGCTTTGGTCCACCTGATGAGAAATGCCTTCAGCAGGAAATCTGTGAAGTCCCATGGCTCACCAGAGGGTCACTGTCCTCACAAGTCATTTAGAACAGTTGTTCTTGGCTATTTCCTCTGTCCATTATATTTCTCCTCTTTCTTAAGCTTTTGTTTCACTTAGAACCTTCCATATCAGAAAGATCAGGTTGTGTTTTTCAGGCCTTCAAAGCCAGCATATGGGTTTTAGGATATACAAAACACTGCACACTGGAACAGGAAAATAAGGAAGTGTGAGGTGGTGATGACAGTGACAGGGATATGTTCATTAAGAGGCACAGAATGTAAAAACATTAGAAGTCTTCTCTAAGTCTTTGCTAAATAACAATATTATTACTACATTCTGGAAGGAAATATCACTTAAGATTCATGACTTTTAAACAATTAATTACATTTCATAAGTTTTCCCTCTGCAGTATTTTTGTAGTACTATGTTTCTCCATTTTCCAGGAAATGAAGCTATGCAAAACTTTGTCTAGGCAACAAAATAAACTACCATTGGAGTTCAAAGTAGCATGTAAAATCTTCTTCTTTATGCATTAGCAAAAAAAAAAAAAAAAAAAATTGATGTAACTATCATATAATGAAAATTATCTTTTAGACCAGTGATGAATAAAATACAAGGGTAAAGCTACACATTGTTAAGAATCTACCACTTCAAGTGGCAGACATCCTGCAAGAAAAACTGATGCCAGCAGAACTCCCCAACTTTCAAGCCCTGAATAACCTGGGAAACATTAGATTCTGATACTGGTGACTTTGCAAGTGAGTGGTCTCAAAACTATGAGAGAAATTCGATTTCCTACACTGGTTCTGTTACTGTCTATTCACTATATCGTTACTGTAAAGAGAAGTTACATAGGAACTGAGATTCTAGTCACCCACTGCCTGTGGCACACATCATTCACAAATTTCTATTGCAAAACAGTGTATTCTTGGAATCCGGAAAAAGATGATACATCAGAACTAATAAATGCAGAGAAAAAACTGTTTCATTTAGGTCATTAAGTTACTCATAATATATTACAATACTCAGAAGAACTCGACAACCTTGCATTTCTGTGAATTGTTAAATGTTGTATATATTCCTGATACATTCTTGTTAGCATTTGAACACTCCTGGGCTCTTGTACCTGCTGCCCTCAATTACTTCAACAAGGAACAGCTCTTTCTTGGCTCTGTTACCACTTCTACCTGCTGGAAAGGAGGGAAAAAATGTCACTGTGCAGGCAAATGGGAGTCTGAGATGTTTTCACTTACTGAAGGATGGAAAACATCAGAAATCTCTCCCTCTTGAAAGCAACAGAGAACAGAGTTGTTGAAATTATCAAATTTTAAGACATTTAAGTACTATAACCAAAAAGCTTATTCATAATGAAACAGAGTTGACTGGTGCAGTGACAATATTGCTGGAGTCACTAACTCCTGGGTAATTCTCTTCTTTCCATCTCTGTCTCACTAGTTTGCCTTGGACAAAGCTTTCTATCAGGTTTGGAAAAACTTCTGTCCCAGCTTCCTCACCTGAAAAACAGGCTAGACTGATAAACACTTACTTCTCCAAGGCAGCTCACTGGGCTTTGTGGGATTCTCTGGATGATGCTTGTAAATGTAAATGAGTTCTGTGAATGTCAAAAGTTCTTACATTATAATGTCATGACTTTACGTACAGTTCAGGAACTTTATACACAGATCCCAGGGCAGATGTCATCCTGGGAAATAGAAGGGCTGGAGTAAATATTGGAGCAAGGAGGAAAGGATGCTTGAATGGAAAAAAGAAAATTACTTGTGGGGGAGAAAGCACCATGAGAGTTTCTGCTATCTGCAGTCTTACCCAAAATAATCATCTGTGCTGCCATTCCAGCTAGAAACAGGTTACAACTTCATATAAGCACTCACAGAATTGGGGCTTGAAGAAAACAGGAAATNTTTTTTTTTTTTTTTTGTGGGAGTGATTCTAGCTGTTGGGAGCACTATTCACTTCATGGTGGAGTATAGAAGAACCATAGGGTCCTGTGTGGGAGTCCTCCAAGAAAAAAATCCCCTTTACAGTCTGTTTCATCTGAGTCATTTCTCTTTTGAATCATGAGGTTGATTACACTTGCCTTCGGCACTTTACTAACCCATGATAAAGATGTAGCTTGAAATCCCCTCAGCACTTCCTCTGGCTGATTTTATTGAGCATATGGGGGTAGACAAAATCCTAACCTGCACAAATATATTCTTTTTTGAGGAGTTAGACACCTACCCCCTCTAGAATTGAGAGGATGCTGCCAGACTGTGTCTGTCCCCTCTGAATAAGGTGTAATTTTCCACAAGTCCCTCCCACCTTGGAAAAGATTTTGTAATGTCTAAAATAGACTGCTGCCTGGCCTACCTGGGAGGGGAAATGGAGCTGAGAGGGTAGAGACTGAAAATAGTTACATGTTTTGTCTGTTGTGGTGAGCATAACTTTAGTGAACCAGCACCATCAGGCAAGTTTCTCATTGTTGCTTTCTAGGTGCTCTAATCTCTGCTTGCTTATTTCTTGAACAGCCCTCCACATTTTCCACATTTACCTGGGGTCGTGAGGTAAAGAAGAGAGGAAATTTATGAAGCTGGTGTGTTCCCATAGATTTGCTATGGGAGAACTGCAGCTTCTTTTTTTTGCTGAAAATAAAGGTCCATTTGAAAAACAGTCTCTGTAACAGTGAGGTGTGCAGAGTAGATGGAAATTTTTGATGGTTTCAGTGGGAATTAAGCACCTCTTAAAATTGCATTCATAAAACTGTAATCAGCTAAAACTGCATAGGATGTACACTTAACCTTGGAAATTTCCCTTTATATATATCACCTGAGGAAAGGATTAATCTTGAATTTGAGACATGTGCCTCTCTCATCTGTAACCATGAGGATAATGTTTAATATCCAAGAAGGAATTGAATATCTTGCCATTTTAAATAAAGAATTATAAAATGTTCTAACAAATATCTTCTGCTTTGCTAAAAGAAAATGTGGTTCTTATGGAATAGAATTGAAATAAAACCAGATCAAGAATAAGTATTTCAGATGTGGCAGAGAGCAGAGCATGCAAATACTCTGGGATATGACAAGAGAGCTGCATGATCTTATAGCAGTAGGTTCATGGTGCTGACAGCTCTAGTTCAGGTTGTTAAACAGTCTCCAGTGGAAATCTGGTTTCTTTTTCTCACAACTTTTTTGCTTTTTCTTCTTTCAGGTGAAATTTTTCAAGCCTTTATTTGAAATCTTACATTCAAATAGAATTAAGAGGAAAAATGAAATGGCAAAAAATAAGCATGTATCCATTGTCCTGCAGCACTGGCATCTGTGAGTTTGTAATGAGTGGAAGGGCTTTTAAAATTCCAATGCACCTTGCCCCACAGGCTGTCTTGGTCCTCTGCAATTTTACTCTGTGGCCCAGATCAGGATCCAAGCCTTAGAGAGGAAGTTTTAGGCCAGAGAGACAGGTATTCTTTCTAAAATGGTATTATTTTCTGCTCTGCAGCATGGCCATCCCAAAACCCTCAAACGTGAAAGACCACAAATAGGATGCTCTACCAGGAGCTCATATCCATCATTCAGCATATTATACATATGAAATATATCATCTTCTTGAAAAATCTGCCACAGAGATGGACCTGAACTACAGGTTACAGTAGATATAGAAACAGAAGGCACAGTGCTCCTGCAGCTCTGCTCCTGAGATTTATCTGAAAATCTGAAAATCTGCTCTGAGCTCAGCTCTGTGGAAGTTGGTCAGTGAATCTGATTGTGTTGTTTTGCTACCTATCCTGCCTAAAGTCAGGAGTCAAGAGGTTCCCAGCAAAGCTTTTCTATGTTTCTGCATTTGATTTCCTCAGATCCCTCTTCAGAGTACATGGTTCTGGTGTATTTGCAGAAGCTTGTAATTAAACCAATATCAATGATGGTTTTATGGGGCATGAAGAAAATTCATTTTCATATAGAATCAAAGGGGAATATTATGAAATGCTGGAAATATTTATGTACGTAATTGGAAGGAAATGCTTAATCTTATTAGACCTTCTAATTTGGTAGATTTTTATATAGTTAGGGAGACACAAATAAAAGCATTATCTTGTTTTAGGACTTTTCTTCTCTGCATAACTTTTATCTTTTGATGGCCTTTGTTGTTTATGCTGCATTGCCTTTAATTCTCAGGCTTATTGGAGTTGTAATATTTGTTTCCAAGTGTCATTTTAAGAACAGTTCTAGATGTTTTCCTCTCAATGGGGCTTTTCTTGATCACCTGTAGGTAAAAAAAAAAAAGCCTGATATATTATTCTGTTCTCTCATATTTAATTTGTGACTTTTATTTGTGTCTGGGGTACAATACTGTGGCACACAAATGTGTATGCATTTGACATCAGAGGCTAACAGCACTTAGGTATTCCTGATGGATAGATGAATGTCATCTAGTTTGAAGTGTTTGTGTATTTCATTTTGGTGGATTTTTATGGATTTGGTTTTGGTTATTTTTTAGCTGGAGATCACCAAAAGATTGATGTGTTCCAAACAGAGCAGACATTAGTAAAAGGAAGTAGAATAGCCAATGGATGCACCTTATTAAGTCAGCTGTGTTTTGCTCTTTACTTGTCATAGGAATTTAGGCAACTCACTAAAGTTCTGCATGAACGTTTCAATTCTTTCTGTCTTTGAGACACTTGAAACTAAAGTAAATTTTTATGGTTAGGTAGGTGTATATTATTACCAGATTCTTGTGGCAGGAGCAAGCACACATAATTAATCCCAAAAACTCAAGGTTCTAATCCTTGTCAGATTTTAAGCTAGGCAGGAAAAAAAAGAAAAAGGAATAAAAATGTTAACACATTGTAAAATCTGGAATTAAGTGCCTTGTCAGCATGTAAAAAATTCAATTAAATATCTCTTTGTGGTTTGGGGTTTGGGAGGTGTTGTTTTGTTGTTGTTTTTGGGTTTTAGAGCTTATATAGTGTGGAAAAAACCTTAAGAATATAAGAGTCTCATGAACCCTCATCCTTGCATTGCAATAGTGTAACTATGCTCTGGCAACCACAGCATTGCAAACCTGGAATAACATGAGGAAAACATTTAATTTATTTTTAGATACCTTTTAATATTACTCCATAATTAAAGTAATTTGTAGGATGTTATTACATTGTTTTTTTGTTCTGATTTTTGATGACTTTTGAAAAGAACCACAAATAACAGAAAAATAACACCATGTTAATTAACAGCATCAATTCAGAGTGAAGTTAATGGCACTGTTTGCATTACTAATGCAAGCAGAATTTGGCCCTTAGGAAGTTATTTCATATGGCAGTTGCATGTTTGTCTCTGAAGTACCAATACCAGCTGCCAGGTTCCTGTGGATGACTGGGAGGATGTTTCTGCCCTTTTGAAACCATGGAAAGAGAGATTGCACCAATGACCTTGAGAGTGGAAAAACAAGGCAGAACAGGAAGACCAGGAAAGGGAGATTAGCCCCAAGACAGTAATCAAGAAAATGAGAGAGACTTGAAGGATAAGGAAGGGTCAAACCAGTTAAATAAAATCTAGGGCTGAAGTAAACTGTAGAGACCAAAGCCAAGGTTAAGTCACCATTCCTCACATCCTTGCTCTCTTCCTAACACCAGTTAAAACAAAGACAATAATGAAGCTGATTTTCAGAAGTGATGTTTTATCTTTGGTGATGAAGCTCTCTGGCCTGAATTTTAGAGCACCCCCAAACTTGTACCTATATTCTCAATTAATTGTGACTCTTTCAGGCCATGGTACTGAGTGAGAGATGCTTCAAAAGAGGGAGCAAGAGCAATTATCATCACATCTGCTGCCTTTTGTAACTGAAAAATTCAGCTCTATCTATTCATTGTGGAGTTCCACTGCAATTTGTAACAGGATAAAAGGACAGAAGGAAAATAATTTGTTTTATATTAGGGAGATATTTTAGAGTGCAGGTTCCAGAGCATAGAAGGAAAAAGTATTATTTTCAGGGTTCTTAATTAAGAGCCTAAATGCTGAGCTTGCCCCTTGCTTTAAGGCATTGCAATCATTGTACTGATTCCTCAATCTGTGTGGTAGATCTACACACTCACAAGCCTAAAGAATTCTTTAAAAAATCAAATGTTTTTCCAAAAGATTTGTCTTAATTTTCCTTGTTATATACCTTCTATTTTGTGCAACACTGTAAATGCTGCATCATGAACAGATACTCCCAGCTGGCAAGCAATCTTTATTGAAAGAAATGTGATACTTTTAGAATACTACCTATCTAAGGATTTTGAAGTCTTTTGGTAACATTAATTAAATAAATCTCTCAACAACTCACTCGTGGTACTATTATCAGTCCCACTTTTTAGTTTAGTAAATTGGGCCTGCCTTGTCCAACCTCAGATATCACAGCAGTGGAAGGAATGAACGAAGAATAATGCCAGACTTCTTCATACCTTTCAACACTTCAACTTGCTTATTTTCAACTATTCTTTTGTCATTGTGCCATACAACATTCCTCAGGCCAAGAAGGCCTGAGGGGAACTTTGCCTTTAACATACTGGAAATTAAATTTAAAAAATTTAAAAAACCAAAACACTGTAATTTGGGCATAAATATCTTGAGGTCAATATGTGAGCATTTCTAATAAAATTGCAATTCCACAAAAATTATCCATCAAGTTCTCCTTCAGTAAGGAATTAAAAGTTCTTCATAAGCTTCCTGTTTCCATGTTTTTCCTTAATGTTTTGGGACAGAAACTGTTTGGGGGTATCCCTAGAGGCTATGAGCACCTTTGGCCAGTCACAAGAAGGGGAAATCCTCACATTTGAGATAAGTGGGTGGCTACATTCCTGAGATATGGATGTCCCAGCAAGTGTTTGTCAGCTGTTGATTTCCAGGAACTGCTAGGACAGCTAATTTTCCTTACTCCAGCCTGTGTGAAACCACTGAAAATTAGTGGACCAAACAAAACAGGTCTGTGGACCCCTCAGGTGGAACAAGATGTTTGTTTACTTAATTGCTTGAGAACTAATTTACCCAGATGCATGTAGCAACTGTAGAATAAGACCAGCAATTTCACAGAAATGCAATTTACTGCGCTTCCCCTTCTCACATCGTCTGTACAGGTCTCCCCTCTGTGATCTGGTATGTACACATCTAAGGGTATGACTTGTGAGTATGTGTTGAAAGCAAATATTAAATATATACATTTTTGATGCTAAGATGACAAATTAAAAAAGAAACCATTTTAGAGGAGTGATCATCAAGATATGAATCTAATTCTTGGTGTAATTTCTGTAAGGCTAAAGAACTTTTGAAGTTTTCTTCCTGTTATTAAAAGACTATACTTTTTTTGCTGCTATATGACCCTCTCATTCCCCAAAAGATGCTTTTTTCTTGCTATATCAATCCCTAAAAAATAAACCTACACCCTCAACCTCAACCCATATTACTGTTTTTTCCAACTCAAATTTTTAGTTAGATAAGATTTTTAAGAAGAGACAGAAAAACAGCTCTGTAGCCTCATACTTCCACCAAGCATCTTTTCCACAGGGAATGATGTTTCCACTCAATATCCTCACAGGTGAAGTGATTCATATTTTCTGGTTTATAACTGCTCTCCAAATAAGATGAAGGATGCTTCCTACTTACTAAATAAAATAAAAGAAAAAACCTACAAACACTCCACCCAATGAATAACAAGAAGGACTTCTACAAATATGTTAACCAGAAAATGAAGGTCGAGAAGGTGTATCCCCTCCAAAAAATAATAGTGTGAGGATGGTGAAGCACCAGAAGAGGCTGCCCAGAGAAGTTGTGGATTCTCCATCCCTGGGAGTGTTCAATGTCAGAGAGGGGCTTTGAGCAAACTGATCTAGTGAAAGGTGTCCTTGCCCAAGTTGGAACTCGGTGGTCTTTAGGGTCCCTTCAGACCTAAGCCATTCTGATTCTGTGATATTTTTTACAACTTTTGGATTCCAACAGAATGGACAGTTATCCAAAACATGAGGATATGCTAGTTCAAGTTTTGTAAGAACTAAGTATACAGGATACTGGGTCCTCAGTTGCATCCATTCTAGCTAAAATGTTTGTGCACTTTCTCATAAACCTGAACACTAAAGCTCAGCCTTCTCCAAACAAATGTTCTTCAGAAAAATGCCCACAGACAAGTGCTTTGTCTCCTGGCTGCCTCTCAGTTTTGCTGCTTTATATTTTGCTTTTCTCTTAATGAATCAGATTCCTGAATCACCATCTGGACGTAACCACACAGTCTACCCATCTTTCCCCCTGAAGGCTGAGAATAAGGATGTGTCCACCAACTATGGTGAAGAGTGAGATATATGAGAGTTAAACTATTTCAGTCTAAGCCCCTCCAGTGTGCTACCAGCCTGAAAAGAAAAAAAGGAGAAAGGGAGAGACTGTTAAATTTTTCCAGTAATCTGATGAGAAGAGAGAGAGAGAGACAGAGAGAGTTCACTTGGTTAATTTTCTAGCCAGCAGCTACAACAGTGCTTCTATTAGGAGATATGAAAAGAGACAAAGAGATATAATAGCTATAGATTGGCTTTGTTGGCCAGAAGAAGTTCTTACTATGCTGGAGGGATGAGGAGGTACAGAGGCGTGCTCTCAAGGGATATTTTTTTACTTTAATATCATCATTTTGGTGCATCTCTAGCTGCACATTCACTTAACACTGACTGAAAATAAAGGTTTTAACATATCACACTGCCTGACCAGAAAGCTGAAATGAAAGCTGGAAAAATGCATTGACCTTGTGTTATTCTCCTTTGCACTGACTTTGTGAGATTCAGATTCAAATTTTGTTGGCCTAATACTTTGGTCAGAAACCTTCCTTCAACAGATACAGTTGTTTCATCTTATCTTCAATGTGTGTTTTCCCCTTATTAGAGAAGATGAGAAAGTGCCAATTTACTTTATAGTCTGCCCAGTCCATTGTCATTAGATTATTCTCAAACTTATTTGTCAAATCCCTTGTCCAAACCTTGCTTCTTGTACTACTTCATTCTGAACGAGAAACTGCACATCACTTGTCTCTTTCATTCATTCTTAAGCTGAAGTAGTACTGTCTCCCAAAGCACAAGCATTTGAGAGTTACACACTTTCACATTTCTCATCCATGTTAAATCCAAGATCATTTCGTTCCCCCTTACTGCCTCCCTCTTCTTCTGACTGCTTGCCTGGATAAAAATAAAAATGCCTTAAGCAAATCCTTTCATAACCTTATATATCGGGATGGTTAGACCAGAGCTCCTAACATGAGAGAACACATTTCCAGGAATGGGTGTGTGCCTGAGAGCAAGAAACTAGACAGGACTGGGTATCTTGCAAACAGCCCTGTTTTCATGAGCTAACTAATATTTTAAAAATTAAACTATTTCATTTTATTTCCATGAGTATCTGACCTTTGGACAGAGAATCTCTTACAAATTTATGTGACATCCAGTGACCATTTCCCTTCCTGCAGACATGCACTTAGCAAAGAAGGTGAGTTAATATAAATGGAAAACAGAAAGATGCAAACAAAAAGGGATTCATTTGCAGGCATTGTTTTCTGAGATTTTCATGTGATTTTGTGCAAGTCAGAATTTTCTGTGCCCCAGTTTACCCAGATATAATTTTAATTACTGTCATCTAGAGTATTGTAACAGGAGTGAGATTTTGCTAATTAGGTAGTTATGCCAAATACTGTGGTCATCTAAGATTTCATTGCTACACTGCACAACTCAGAGAACTTCACTGTTTCAGCCATTACTAAATTTAAATATTGCTGGATACAGGCTCCAAATATTGTGCCTTTTTAGGGTTAGGTCTACAGAGAGATTTGGGACAAATCAATCCAATTTTTAAGCATTTCAATGGTCCTTAACATCTCACTCATCTGCTGCCAAAATCTCGGTCTTTAATTATATATACAGTGTTTAACTTCTTTGCTAGGAGCAATTGAACACTTCATCCAGCATGTCAGATAATCGAGTGATCTGGGCAACGTTCTTGGATGAGGAAAAAAAAGAGACTGAGAAAAAACCATAAAACCCAAAGTCAAAAACTTCAGTCTCTGCTCCAGATCAAAAAATATAAACATTTCAAATCTGCTCCCTGACAAGGACTTGGGTTGAAGGTGTATTTGTTTCTATGCACAGCACCTCACAAGGAAAGCCTAACTCCAAGCTAGGTGCCCAGGTCCATTGTGATTAGGAATCTCAAGAGACCCCTGGTCCCCACGAGAAGAAATCAGCCTCTTCTTGTCTGATATGCACTTTGTGAGATGCCTAAAGCCTCCTGGTTTTAAAGGGTTCATCTCCAGGTTCCATACTCCTTGTATTTCAGGTGTTGCCTGTGACACTGGGTACTGCCAATTTCGCTAAGCTGTTAGGCACCTAAAAATTGCATCTTGCATGACCTGGGTCCTTTATGGGTCCAGCCCCCAGTTCACCACATATCCCCATGTTAAGACTAAGCTCATCCTCGTGTACCTGGGCTCACTGCTAACAGCCTATGACACACAGCTGAGGTCATTCTAATTCCCTCTAGTACAAGTAAGGGATACACATGCAGGAGGTAGTTCATTATGGTATTATAATCATGCCCTGCTTATACCCCAAAGTCATTCACTTCCATTAAAGGCCAGGAGAGTGACTGTGAACTGAATCCCGAAATGAGTAAGTAGCACTGTTTGGGAAGAAGGTCGATGAGGTCATGGTGGTATTCATGGTGATGGCAGCCCTCATGAATTCACCTATTATTTTTTATTTCATTGCCTTCCCAGAAATCTTTCTGAGCTTTAAATAATTACAACCTGTGACACTATTTGTTTAGGATTTTGTTTCATTAACCAACACACATTCTTACTTATTCCTCTTTTTTCCTAAATTCAAATATTTTGAATTATATGCAGGTTAAGCTGCTGGGCTAAGTGAGATTAGCAAAACAAGTGGTTCTAGGAGAATATCAATTTCTACCATCAATGTAGTAATGACTGCAAGGATTGTCCGGTAAAATCATTAGCATTTCCTTCTTTAATTCAGGAAAAGACATATACAGGAGTCCTGAAGGATACTGCCTGGAGGCTATGAAAGAAGAAAAGACAATCACCTGCATAAGGAAATACTAGAAGCATTTTGATACTTACCTAGGTTTTGTGTGATTTGCACTGCACAAAACTTTTGCAGGATGTGCTGGACAGAGGCAGTCCTAGTGGTTGTGTGTACCAATGGGTACTCCCAGCTGTTCCTAAGCCGAGGACTAACCAATACAGATCATCAAGTAGAGAGATCCACCAAAGAAACTGTATAGTAATTCCAAACAGCCCTTACTCATCTATTTAGGTTCAGTTCAGGCCATTTGATCAGGATATAAATTTGTGTGGATTACAGTTCTTTCCCTTGCTGTACAAGGCCTAAAGAAGAAAAGTAAACTGACCTTAAAATCAGATTTTCTGCTTTTGTTGTGAAAGATAAAGATAAGAAGAATTTTCTAAAAGGAGATATGTTTGGAAAGACTGTCTAACTTTCTACATGAGACATCCAATAAAAGAGAAGGGGAATAAAGCAAATTAAGTCATTGAAATTGTTATTGAAAGTTATAGTTGATAGTTGAAAATGGGAAAGTAAAAATCAAAAACATCACTCCCTGCCTGGAAAAATACACATTTTTGAGTCAGAAATCCATTTCAAATACCTTGATAGTTACAATTCAGTATTTCCCCAAGGAAAGCTTGAAGGCCAGTTCCTAAGTATGGAGGCCATAAGGACATTGTACTGTTGACTAACTGTCAGATCTGTAGGTAGGGAGACAACAAACATTCACTATTAAAAAAAAAAACCAAACAAAATAGTGAAATGCAGGATCTGGTAAGGGGCACTACAGGGAAACACTGTGAAATTATGTAATATGCAAAGTGAAAGGAACCTTATACAGGGACCCTGCAGAAGGAGACAGCAGAAAGAGTCTCAAAGATTGATTTGGCTGATATTGATCAGATTAAGTATCCTACAGTCAGAAACCTTTTTTTCAGATTCTAGCGGGCACTGCAGTCAAGCCTTGTGTTTAGTATATTTATTTTATAGGGCATTTATTGTTTATGGCTGTAAGTGGTCAAGACCTTAATTTTATGTCTGGTGGAATCTGGTACAACACAATGTCCTAATACCATGCTTGGGCACTTGCACAGAACCATCTGTTAAACAGAACTGTTCCCTGACAGCCTGCCATTTAACTATCAGACTAGTCCAACCCTGCTTAACTCATGAGTGCTGACAAGATTCACAGTATTAAGTGATATCATTAATTTGTTATTATTAATATTATTGGCTTTGCTATTGCTCTAGCACTCTCCCTTTCCAGTCATAAATAGAGCCCCATTGTTCTGTGCACAGTAGAAAGATAACATAAAATAACATCCATAACTCTAGGCCATTGCAAATGAAGTAAGCAGAAATTAGACAGGCATTGAAAATGCTCTAATTAGCCCCAACAAAAATTATGTAGTACTTGTTTGTCACTGAAACACCAGCATTTGCCACCAACAAGCTCATGGTTGCTGTAATTGGGGGAAGCAGGTCCTGTAATATCACTCAACTATTTCTGTTCTGTTCCCCATGTGTAGCCCCATTCTTCACTCATTTAGCTCAAGACATATGAATTAATGGGCCAGATACAGCAGGTATGGAATTCATCAGGGCAAATTCAGAAGCTCCAAGGAACACAACAAGGTCCAGGTCAGTGTGCTCCTCATTTCAAATCAAAATAAACCACAATATGCTCCAACTTGCCTTTTTGAGAAAATAATTCTAGATCATATAGTGAAGCAAGTCAGACAGTCCAGTGTGTCACCAGCCTACTACAGTATAAGTAGTAAGAAGAGCAAGTCATAGCAGAAGCAAATATGGAGCCCTTAAATTTTTTTTTGGTTTTGGTTTAAATCCTTGCTTTGGGACACATACAAACAGTTTAGCATTCTGAAATCTGTTTTGCTGAAAATAGAGACAGGAAAAGGGAAACTTACATCTTTAATTACTATCCTATTGTTGGTAGAATTTAAAAATTATGATATTGTTACCTGAGGGCTTGCTGACAGACTGCATCGTTTCTCCTCAGTCTGGCTCTAATCCCAGCTTCTATTTTTTCTTTTAAATCCTGGAATGCAGACAAAAAAAGGGTTTCCTTTCAATAAGCCAACTGTCTGAACCCAGATTACTGTGCTGTGTCACTAAAATAAAGGATCTAGCATTAATCTCCTCAGCTTTCAAACAACAATATAAAACATCTACAGTATTTCCTAGTCTCTTCCCCAGGTAATGGAATTTATTTCATTCAACGATCCTTATGAAATCAGAGTAGTGCTCAGACTGGGCTTGAAACAATTGATTTGCCTGGATATTGTACCCACCATTGGTTAGCTCTTTAAACCCTAGTCAGTAATCAGCCAAGGTTTACTTGCCCAGCACTCAGTTAGATGGAAAATTAAAGACTGGGGTTTTTATTACTTGAGAAGTGCATTGTAATACCTACTTGTCATGAGTCACTTCCAGTGCCAGTGTTTTGAAAAAAGCAAAAAGATCTAAACATGAATGAAGGGAAATACTATCAGGAAAATAATTGGTTTTCAGTGGCAGGTGGATAAGCAAAAAGAAGCCGTTGTTGAGGAAATCTCCTTCCAGTTAATTATTTGGTGTCCTGTGCAGTCATCCATCTACATCACAGTGGAATAAATTCCTCTCCAAAATGCAGTTTCACTGCTGTGGATGACCTGCAGAAATCTCCAGCCAATGAGCTGAAGGAGTGTGTAGAGCATGCAACTGTGGCTGCACTGTCAAAGAAGCAGCGTGAGACTTTGCAGAGTCCTACAGGACCTTCTTCACTTCAGCCTGGATGGTGATTGCATCCATCTACACACTAAAAGCAGTTCTGCTTTTGGTCAGACAAGATGTATAAACCACGTGTACTGAAAGGTTTTCACACCTTTCGCTCAGAAAACAGCTCATTCCACTCAAACTCGGTATTGGGGCAACACAACTTGAACCAACAGCTCTGCTGGAGATGTCTTCATTTGGGTGAATCCAAGCCAGTGACTCATAATCACTGAAGATGACATTGCTGCAAGCCTAAATGTGCTAATTCCTGGATTGAGGCCAAATTCACTGTTGATTATTTCCACTCCTCTTGGATGAAATGCCTGCCTGGCTTTCAACTGGAGACCATAACCTTCATCATCTAGAACTCAGCATTTTCATTCCAGATAATACTGTAAGAAAGCATTCAGATAGGTTATTTATCAGGACAATAAACAGCATCATCAAACAATTCAGCAAATTGGTACAGCATAAGAAAATAAGAGAAATAATTCTTCCAAATACATGCTGCAATTTTACTCTGTATATAAAATGGAAAATATTACTCTTACACAGCCCTTTCTTTTATTGGAAACAATTCTATGACACTATAAAAACTATGTAGTATTGCCCAGATTTTATGCTCTGATCTTTGCTTTCCTTTATTGAAATTTTTAACTTGGATGAAATCAAAATTCTTTGAAAGCACTAAGCAACCAAATCAGTTAGAGAGAAACAGAATCTGAACCTCACATTTACAGCATCATTTGAAAATCAGTGCAGAGGAAATTAACTCTATGACTCCACAATTAAAAAGACCAAACAGACTACTTCAGAAAAAGTTAGTCCCCTGGGGAAAAATGAATGTAACTGTCTCCAGCTATATAGAAGACACAAGACTCGGAAGGTACAAAACACTGAAGTTTTTTTCTTCTTCTTTTTTATGGTCTTTGCTGCTACAAGCAGAGAGATGGGAATTTGAAATTCCCTGGGCCCCCGTGGAACTCAAATGTATCCATATTCCTGTAATGCAGTTTCTCTGTATAAATGTACTAACCTCCCACTAAGAAAATTAGCTCTTTAATCACTTGAATCCAAATAAAGCATTGTTATATCCTAAAGGCACTAAAGTTCTGCACTTTTAAGAGAGCGTCTGAACATTTCCCAAATACACTTAGAGTGGGAGAAGTTCTTTTATTTAATTTTCTGTAATTAAAGAACAAGTCAGGTAGAAAACAAAGCTGCATTTGTGATATTGCTTGCTAAAAGCAGAAGGTCTCTCTTCCACAATCTTTATATTGTGTAAAAACCAAAAGCATGAAAAAGTATCAAGGAAAGAAGGAAAAAAATATTGAAAACTCCCCAGTGCTATTCCCCATTAAGGAAACAGTCTAGATTGAGACAGTAAAAGATATCTCATATTCTTTCTAGGTGCAGTTATTTATGGAACTTTAGGTTACAAATTTAGCTTTTCAAGTTTGAATTTTTCACAGAATAACTTGAATTAAGTGGTTCCCTCATTCACATAATGTGCTGACCACAGCAGTAAATTAAGCATGCAAAAGTGGAATGTAGAGGGAATACCTTTGGAAGTCCTAAAGTGACCCCCTTCAACACTTAGAAACTTTGGAGATCTTACCATCAAACCATCTTCCTAACACCTCTCCTAAAATAAGCACCCTGCTCAGACAAGCGTATCATAGAGGGTGTCCATTGTCCTGGTATGTTGAGGTGACACTAATAATGAGGGAACTGTCTTTTTTGATGAGTCCCTCACAATTTTGGCTGGTGATGGAATTCTTCACACTCTACTGTTTTCAGCAGTTTTCTCCACTCTCAACTTGACTTGATTCCCTTGGACTTCATGCTCAGGAGCTCTCTCCTTGCTTCTAAGGCATCTTTTGAGCCTGCTACATGAAAAACTTCCCCTTCAAGTCAGTGGACACAAAGGATTCATGGAAATTACCTAACTTTGAGGCAGGCTGATCTCTGACTGAATATCTGCACGTACACTGCACAGACAACCTTACAAGTTGCCTTGGTTCTGAACAGCTTGACAAGTTTGGTATGATTATTCTTGGGATCAACATTTCAATACAGCATAATTAGTCTGTCAGGTGATTAATTCATTGTGCATATTAGACTGTCCAAGCTGTCCTCATTAAGGCTGTATTTCACTAACTTGAAGTTTAATTTTTTAAGTATATGACTAGTATCCTTGAAATCTTGGGGCTCTTCATATACATAATGTTAAACACATGCATAGGAGCTGCAATAAATAAGATTTAATGGTTCTTTTATAGTAGTTTTTTTTTTAACTATTTATCATCATTACTTAATATTTATTTGCAGACTAGTTTGAGTTACTTTTTTTTTTAAGCTACACTATCCTTAGTGTCCTTGGTCTGCTATTTTCAACCACTCATTTGTGGTTCTCTTGTGCTAGGACCCCTAATCAGGGATCAGGGTCTCATCCCATGCTAGGTGTTGTACAAACAAAACCTAGTTGAGGACAGTTTTAATCTAAGTGCTATACATGGATATAGCCAGATCATGAGCACAAGGCAACTACGAGAAAATGCACAAAGGATTTACTAAGAACAATATCAGCTCTCAGTCAGAGGAGCCAATGGTACATGACAGAGTGGTTTGCTACAAGAGACTGCAAAGTTATGTTTTTCTTACCTTGCACCTGAATTGCTGTGTTAAGAAGCATAATTTATAAATATCTCAGGCATTTCCTGTGATAAGGACACGAGGGTGGTACTAAACAGACCTGTTCACTTCTTAGTCCAGCCATACAACTGATAAATGCATTGCACCTTTGTGTGATGCTACAAACTGGAACAGTCTTTGACTTATTTGGAAGCAGAGTGGAACATAACAGGTAAGATTTTTGAGTGAGGCTCTTGCAGGCTACAGAAATACAAATATTTAGTGGGGATAATAATAACAAATGTAGATTGTATGTTCATGTGTCCACACTGAAGTCTATTTAAGTGCAGTCTACCCCAGTAGGTGTCTGTGTCCCTGATCCATGGGATTTCATTTGATTTCAGAATGATATGTAAGTCATGTGGGAAATATCAAAAGGGGCTGGTTACCCTGGGTGGAGGTTAATTGTCATACCCTATTTCCACATCGAAAAATACTATCTTGCACCCTATGTACATAAAACTAGAATTTCAGATCAAATAAAACAGTCAGGAAGACTATCCCTAGCTTCATTGGGGTCTGGATGGATACCCTGAAGGAGCAGCTGGAAGTCACCACATGTATTGCTCTTGAATTTTACAAAGTCACAAACAGTTGTGCATCAAACACAAAATAATTAAAGTGTAAATATATATATATATATATATACACACACACATATATATACATATATATATATATATATATAATGCTCTCAAACACTCATGCTCAGAAGTACCTACTGCAATGTACGTCTTCTCCTTCCTTAACTTCCAAAATTGGAGACTAATTTCTTTATCTGGTTTTAGTTAAACTTCCTCTAGTGGTTCTGGCACTCATCAAAATTAAGAGTTGAATAGAGGAGGTGGAAATTCTAATTAGTCCCTGTCACAATTCATGCTGCTGTTGAAATAATTCACAGTATGCAGAGCAGGCTCAAGCTACCCTAAGTGTCAAGCCCTGGTATGACAAAGAAATAGACAATTCTTGGGTTAAAAGGCAAGAAAAACACACTACCTTGTCCACTTTACAGATAGCATCTTTTTGCTTAGTCAGGCTTAAATGGCCCATTGCAATGAGAAAAATAGAAAGTTAAAGGCTTGTCTTAATAAGTGGCAGTAGTAGTAACAACAACATCATACATACCTTTTGCTCTACAGAAAAATATAGTCTGCTATATTCAGACTTAAAAATAAATAAGTAGCTAAATCAAACAGAACTGCAGTGCAAGTTACTATAAATGCCACAGAAGTAAATATAACACAGAGTTAATTCCATGATAAATGACTGAGCACTCTAGGCATAGCATCATTTTCTGATGCTGATTTGTTGCTGATATGAAAAAAGAGTAGTTCAGGAATCCAAAGTAGAATAAGAAACAATGAAAATTAGGATTTTTGTAGTTACCATTAGTGATCTCTGTACATTCCAACTACAAATAACTTCCCAAGGAACAGCTTGGTGCACATATTATGAAAATAAACACTCTTTATTATATTCACTCATCCATTATCCTTTCACTTAAAGTACTGCACAGAGTATACTGGTTTTCGTGAATTTTTGCTAAACTTTTATTGCTTACAACATTCATTCAAAGGGAGTGGGAAAAAAAGGACTGACCATTTGTCCAATTCTGTATGATCTGAGGGTGAGCAGGAATTAGTACTGGTAAATAAATATTTTCATCTGACCCCAAGATGTTATATTTTCCTGGCTATTCATAGAAATTCTTTAATTTCTGGAGTGAAAAGTGCAGGTGACTTGGGAGATGATCCTTAGAAGGAGTTTATGTTCACAACTTTCTCACCAGCAGCTGTAGTTACTCTGTACAAGGTTTTCTGGGATATATGTGTTATAACTGCATCACCACTGAGACTGTACACAATAACATCCTCCATTTTGGAAAGTGAGCATCTGGATTGCTGATTACAGAACAAATTGGTGAGCTGGAAGACACTGCAATCTGTTATTCTTGTATTTATACAAGCATTAAATCAACTGTTGAATTTGTGCTTAATAATGGCTTCAGAAAAAGGCTGACAAAAAGACTGACTGATTTTTTGAAAGAGGGGTTTTTGATGTCTTCCTGTAAGCTTGAGTGTTCTCAAATTCAAGAGCCTGTACTGCCAGTCCCACAAAACTATTTCTTTTGGTTGACTTCACTATCAGCATCTTATCTCACTCTATCAGCTCTGTGGGGGAGACATACAACAGACTGGGACAAATTACAGTGCTCTGAGGTGTACATTGTGGAAAAAATCAGGACTGACACCCTTTCCCCCTCACCCACAGACCTCTCAATATTACACTGAAAGAGGAGAGCAGAATTCTTTGCATTTGATGCTTCTACAGGTGCCACCCAGAGCACTGACAGCCCCTGGGTTAATTATGGGCTCACAACTTCTGCCATAACTATTTCCACTGACACTGCTCTCTCTGGTGCACTGCTATCCCAGGGAAATTGGACCATCAATACACTAACCAAAAATGTCTTCATATCCATTATTGTACAAAGAGCCAAAGTGTTCATAAAAAAATCAGGACAGATGAATTTTCTTAATAAGTTGCTAAAACATCCTTGGCATTTCTAGAGCTATTTTGCTGCTCAAGGGTTTTCAATGTGATGCTCTGATGATAGAAGAACCACTTTTATCAAATATTAAGCTACTGTAAATTTACTATAATTGAATAATTTTCCTCTTAGCTTTGGTTCACTAAAACTGTAGCAAGGTTCTCATCTCTAAGCGATCGTTCCACAGTCTGTTTCAATATATGTCATGTTAGACAAGGCTCATATATAGTACCATTTGAGATTACTAATTCCAAAGCCAAGGAACCTTGTAAAGGATCTGGATGATTGACCATAAAGTATGTAAGTATTTAGTCAAATTAAATTGCGATTAGGTTTTTCAGCTCCATATTTAAACACAAAAAGTTGGATAAATCTTTGCTACTTTAGAGGAGTACAATCTATGAATTCAAATGAGTAAAGCAAATTCCACAGAGACTTTTAGGAAAAGGAATTAGGGAGATATTTGTAACTTTCTGTGGCCACTTCTGTATAACAAAAGCAATTGCACAGGTTTTTCCATCCCTGGAAAAGAGAACGGTGACTGCAGAGTAACCCTATGACATATTTTTTTCTCCATGAACCCAATCTTAATGTAGAATAAGTTTTTAGTCCAGTTTAATTTAATGAAAGGGAAGACCTTACACTGTCAGTACCTGTTTGGAAAGGCAGAATTGTGCCCAGATTTTCCACAAAGAACTGTCAGTACAAAGTAGAGCTGTCCTCACTCTCTGTGATGTAAGTTGCAGAAGAACCCAAGAATGCCAAGTAATCACCTAAAGACTCTGTGATCTCAGAGAGTTTTCAGGTGTGCTGTTGTTCTCCTTCTATATTCAGATTCTGGTGGAACCTCAAACCCAGAAACTAATTAGCATTACCTGCCTATCATGATTTTTTTTTTTCCAGGAGTGTTTTTCTAGTCCTGTTTGTTTATTTGTTTGTTTGTTTATTTGTTTATTTGTTTGTATGTTTCTTGTGGTTTGTCTTATGGTTTTGAGGTTTGGGGTTTTTTGGTTTTTTTTTGTCCCAATGTCTTTCTGTAAAAGAAATGGCACATAATGTTTCCGTTTTACTTCTGCCAGCTTGTGTGAAATTCCCATGTCTATAATAAGTTATTTCTAATTTCAGAGGTAAGTGTAGGTATTGTATTGATCCTACATTCTGTCTGCCTTAAAGACATCAGTGGGTAGGAAGGACAAACTGTATCTGTCACAGGGAACCACTCTACTTCTTGGAAATAACAAACCTGAAAGAACTATGAATGCAATATTTAATCCTTATCAGAAAAAGAACTCATTGAATGCTATTGAACAATTAAATCAAATTTAATTTAATGCAATTTTTTTACAACAATCATTGGTTTTGCAATATTTAAGATCTGTCTGCAAAGAGATGTGCTAACAGTTTAGTGGAAACTTCTTCAACCTAAATGAAAGTATTGGAAATAATCTGCCAAAAGTAATTTCTGGTCTTCAGTTTTCAAGATCAAAACTATTTGGTGGGTTTTGAGTCATTGTGATATGTGCTTATATTTGGGGTGTAATAGTGAATATTTTGTCCAAAGATTCACTAGCAGTAATAGTGTGTGTTTTATCTAATTGCTCTTTAGAGTTTATTTTAACAGGGATAGTAAAAAACAACAGTATTGAAGCAACTTTTCTCCTTGCTTCCATTCATTATTTGCCATTGTTTGGACAAAAAAGTAGAGGACATTAAAAACCATTATCAAGTAACTTTTTTCAGGTGAATTTCTCAGTAGAGGATGGAAAGAAGGGTGTACAAATGTCAGAAAGGCTGTGTGATATGTGCCTACACAAGAATATACTGTGTGCTCTCAAGGGACCACTATAGAAATGGAGGTGTAGGGGTAGGAAAAGATTTCTTTTTCTCCCAAACATTTCCATACAACACATGTGACTCCTGTCCAAAATGGATCTGCATCTCTAATCTGAGTGTAGGTTATTGCAGAACATCTCCACAAATATTCCCTTGGAGTTTTAAATTAATTCATTCTGAAGGTCTGCATATCACATATCTGCATATCCACATCCACTGGCAGGAGAACTGACTGAAACCAGCAAATTCATGATGTATATTGGGAACATATTTGGAAAACTAACTGCTGAATTGGTTAATAAGTGAATTAACACCAAAAAAAAAATGTTGGAATGCATTTGCTTTTCCAGTTAGAAAAACTGACTGTGTTCAATCAAAGATCACAATTTAAATACTGAAATGCAATCCAGCTGTAATCATGATCATTCTTTCCCGTGCCAGATCCATAAACTTTAAATGTTTTCATACTCTTGGGATGCAAAGTACTTTATTGCTATTCTCCATCTCTTTTTATTTATCATAATCAGAATTGCTGTATTTAACTCTTAATCCATCCAGTCCTAGGGTTAAGTGAACCTTATTCTGTTGCTAACATATCAGGTTGGACAGAGTACAGTGGAGTAGGAGAGAAAGTTCATTTACCAATTATGCCAACTGCCTTTTTATTAGATTGTAATTTTCTGACTGCTGTTCAGTGGTGTTAAGTAGTTATCAGGGTATTTGCTTTGCTTTACAAAAATATTTTTACATTTATCCATTAAAACTCTGTTTCTCATTTATTGCAGTTTCTTCTGGTTCATTCATTGCTTTTTTTTTGAGTGTACGAGACAGTTTTTTAAGGAGGTTGTGGAGACCACTGGTGCTGTTTCCATCAGAATCTTTCAGATCCTACAGCTGTGTTAAGTCAATGAAGCAGTCAGTCTTGTCTTAAGCAATTTTGATCTAATCAAGAACTGTGCTCTAACACCCTTGGCTGCACTTGTACTTCTATCATGGCAACATTACGACTTTTTTTTCTTTTGAAATAGCACATATGCTACTATGCACTGAGAAAAGTCTGAAAAAAAGCAGCCAAAGGCCAAAATCTACTGCCAGTGATGTAGCTGTAAAGCTGGAATCACAGCCATTCTCTTCAGTAAAGCATTTCCAGATATACACTAAGGTACCTGAGAGCAGAATTTGATGATACATGTACAGCGTTGTGACAGGATATGAGGTCCTGCAGACAAGGCCTTTTCTCAGCATTTTTACTGCAGAAAGATGGGAATACAGCCTCACTTTGCCAAAAAGGGTAAACCCATCACATTACTTGTAGAGTGCCAAGTTCTCTTCTCATGCCTCTTAGGAAAAATCTGAAGCAACTGAAGTGGTTGGATTTTTTTTCTCTGTAATTGGCAGGCCAAAAGGTTAGAGGCTCCATGCCAGATTTATCATTCCTAGCTTGGTAATGGCTGAGAAAGAATCAAAGCTTTTGGATGGTGACTTTTGGATCTTTCCTGTGCTCCTTCCTTTTGGAATAAAGCAGGACAGAGCATGGCCAGTGTCTGTGTCTGACAGTGCAGAGCACACACTGCAGAGCTCCCATGAGCTTTGCACGTGTGGACCTTAAAGCCCCTGATTCAGGTCACCATCTCTATTCTGAGAAATCTTGTGGTCAAATTCAAAAAGGAGCCTTAGGGACTGTTACAGGACTCAGATAGCATTGAATGACTGAACCTGTGCTCCAGAAAATTCTCACTGGGCTAGAACAGGTATGCCTCTCTTTAGAGACCTTGAGGCACTCAGCAACATCTTCCATGTATATATCTATTTATCCATTTATATATCCCTCTAGATATTATCTAGACAAGATTGCAGATACCCTCTTATGGGTCTCACCTCCTTCCATCAGTCAAATACCAACAAGTATCTCACTGTCTAACTTTAAAATTGAATTGTTTTGCTTAACTTTAAACTATTTAAATCTTGGACTTAGGTATTTTGTAATGCATATGTTAGAATGCTTGCTGAATAAGGATATACATCTAAAACCTTTCACAAACTGTAACCTATACAAATGACCACTTATGACAGAAAAAAAACCCTTTTTATTGAATTGTAGATTTGCTATAACTTACCTAGTTTTCTAAGCAGTCCAGAGCTGTGAAGCCAAGGAGGCAGAGAGATGCCATATGAAACTCTTCTAGCCTTGGCTACCCCCAGGCTGAAAGCATCATTTAGATGCACAATCGTAATTACCCTTTATTTTCATTACCAAATCTTGAGAAAATGGCTTGATTTCTTTGTGTCTGTTTTTAAACTGATACATGTGCAAAACCAAAATATTTCCCCATTTTAAAAGAGTTTTACATGGTTTAATTTCTGTCTGTTCGTCATGTTCTTCGAGACCTTTAGAGAAGAGAAAGATTGTTAAAGTATTATGTGTCTGTGTTATCAGATAACAAAATCTGACAGGAACCATGCAAGTAAATGCAGAGAAATTTCCAGTATGTCTACAAGGAAATGTCTTATACGTAATTGGATTTACATTCTTGGGAAGACTCTCAGATCGGGCCTAGGATTAGCTCCTCAAAAGCAGGGTGAAATAATGTCATACTGGAGACTTTTGTTTTACCACCTGCTGTTGCTAACTCTGATTTAACTCTGATTAAACTCTGTTTTTTAAAAAATTGCTCCTCTCTGCACATTGAGTATCTGCTTCCATTACAATAATAAAGTAGAATCACAGAACAATTTTGATCAGAAGGGACCAACAGAGTTCACACAGAGTTCACCTGACCCACACTCAAAGCAAGGCTAACAGATGAGCTTTGAGGCCAGCTTTGTATAAGGTCAAAACTATTCCAGGCTTAACTGTATATATCTGGGATCCTCTTTGATTCAATTTAATTTTTATCCTTTGAAATTTTTTAGTACTTCTATTTTCCTTCTCCTACTAAATTCCAAACAAAAAATGTCTTTTGAATAATTTCATATGATCACATGAGTATTATGAGAAGGCAGAAAAGAAAGAAGGATGGATTTTAGGTACACCTTATAATATTTTAAAGACTCCTGGATTTTACATTTTCTCAAGTGACCATCATGTTTAGGTAGAGATCAGTATAAAAATAAAATATCAAAATCTTTAAATCATCCTTATCAAAGATTGCAGATTAAAATTTAATTCTTCTACCAAGTGAAGTTATAATATTCAATTTCATTTTAATGTGAAAGATGCTAATGTGCTAAAGAGCCATTGAGAGATGGTAGTATTCAGCAGTCTTGGGTATTTCAGTTCTTGCACTGAAAAGGGTTAATTGCCTATTATATAAAGTTTTTGAGAGAATGCCATTCTTCTGTGTCAAATCCTATTTTCATTGCATTCAACCTTATTTTAATGACATAGAACTGGACAAATGGGGAAAAACACCCATGGCACAATTTCTACCAATGAATATTTCAGCAGGTGCCTCTTGGCTAAAAGTCTAGATAAAAGCCTTGCTCCAGGCAAATTAAGAGTGGAAGAAAAGACTTCTAAGTACTGAGAGCTTAGGAGAAAAGAACGAGCATAGGACCCTAGACATGATCCTTTCAATCAAAAATCTAGAGATCACAGCAAAAGGCAATTACAGTGGCTCCTCCCTTGTGTTGTAGTCCGTGTTTTGCTGCTGTGTACAGCAAAAGTTTCCAACTAAGTGAGATGTTTAGTCTCCTCTTTCATTTTAGATAAGTAATTATGGCAGTTAACAACATTTTTCCCTATTTTTTAGAGCACAAAAGAGCCTCTTACAGGACTCCCTGTAAACAGTGGGTATAGGCTTTTACCTTTAAACTCCTCTGAGATGGTTTATTCAGGAGACTACGGAAAGGATTGTGTTGCTGCAACACGTTGACATTATAAAATAAATCCTGATAGGAGCTAAAAACTGGGCTTAAGCTGGCAAATGCATAGCCCTGGGTAGCCTTTATTCTCTGGGATTTCCTTTGAACTCTGGCTTTGAGAAGATTCTGACTGCTGCCAAAAAGCACTAAGGTGGGATCAGAACTGGGGTAGCAAAGGAGAGCTGCCACAGAGAAGGGAGAGCTGAAAGGGGCATGAGTTACAGCAGTAGGGTTCTCAGGCAAAACAAAAGGAAAAGGCAGAGAAGTTTGTCAGCACCATAAATACTGTGGGCTAAAGCATGGTGAAGTTGGAGAAGTTGGGGTATAACAAGTAATGGCTTGTGAGTAAAACAAAAAATCCAGTCATCAGCCCTAGGATTTCTCCCAGGTTTGCAATGGCTCTGCAATTCTCTTCCTGTACCTTGCCTTGCAATGCATGGGCATGATAAAGGCACATGAGGCACAGCTGGGGTGGATGGGCATATGCTGCACCCCAGCTGTGCCTCAGCTCTACAGACAGAATGGCACCTGCTTTCTTCTTGCCATTTGAAATGCAGGCATTAACTCTTCCTATTGATTTCAAAGATGGCTCCATTAAGAAAAGCACAAATTGAAGCAAACCAATGAACAGATCAGATGAAACATTATGAGTTTCTTGGCAGACCTAAAATGTCAAAACCAAATCTTCTACTATCTTTACCAGGAGTCATGAGAAAGATGTAGGGTTTTCCATATGTTTTTGCACCCTCTTTTTTCCATTTATTTGCTTTTCTTGACTTCTTGTTATTTGTTCACACTGATCATTCTCTTGTCCATTAAAATTCTCCCAGATATATTCCATACCACTTCTTTTTTCATATTTTCCTTTCCACCTCTCTTCTTTTTGTTTGTCTTTTCAGCATTCTTTCCTTTCCTGTTTTCATTCTAATGATGTAGAAATTGTTTTGAAGGAAATAGTTCTTTATTCCCTTAAAAAGGACACAAGAATTGTGTAGTCTTCTTAAAATTGCCTTCCGGGAAAAAAGAAACATTGCTCAAATCTTCATCTATCTTTTTTTTTTATTAATTTTGTTCTGTTGAAATATATCAGCAATGTAAAATGTTCCCTCAAATCTTCTCACAAAAAAATGCTGTTCTGTCAAAAACACCATTGTCTTAGGAAAAAGATATTTGAGCATGACATCTTTGACCATCTTTATGGAATACTCTTTTCACACATCTGTACCTAAGAGTTCTTTTCCTTTCAACTTCTACAACACTCTTGATATTTTCTACATTAAGTTACATTCTTCCACAATTCCATCATTCCTGTATCCACAACTTTTCTGTGCTGTCCTCTCTGCAGTGGATTTGGATAGGAATGGCTGTCTGAAAAGAAGAAGGATCATGCAGGATTTTTTGATGCCAGGGAATATATGTCTATTTTTCTCTATACTCTATTAACTATGTGTTATGAAAGTCAAAAGTTGTACACAATGCCCACTGAAACCTGTCAGCAGTGTTTCAATTCCTAAAGAAAAAAGCTGAATTACAGAGGTGTTGAGATAGAGGCAGCTCTGGAGGAAATTTAGTATTTTTTGGAGCTAAAGAAGCCAGCTTCATTTAGATAGACATTTGACGTTGCGTGAATGTAAGAAAAGAAATACTCATTAATATTACTTTTAACAAAAGTCAAGATTATAACATCATTTTCAACCAAACATAACTAGGCGCTAACCCACAGGACACTGTGGAATAGCTGTTTTTAAAATTTAATTTGTTGAAAATTGTATTCTTGTTATTGTTAGTATTCCACAAAAGAATCACTGAAGCTTCAACTCATCAAACCAAGCTAAGGAGTCCTATTTTGCCTTCCTTAGCAGTGCTCTTCAATTAAGTCTTTAAGAGAGTGAACCACAAAGTCTCCAGAAGCATGGAAAGCAGCTGATGTTTGTATGTTAGCATTATCAATAGCTTCTGTAATTACTTCCCATAATAAATGGCCCCCAGGTGCACAACACGAGAGAAATATGGTGAGGAATAAAATAAACACTGCGAAACTTTGACTGATTTGAAGAATACTTATTTTTACAGTGTTTTTTCAGGTATTCTTTTATTTTTAATAAGGCTGTAAGTACTTAGTCAGAAGCTTCACCAGAAGAGGGAGAAATCTTGTTAACTTGAAAGTACAGATACTAGCACAAGAATAGAGTTAAACATTTCTGTGTTTGACAGATATCATTTGACATCTAGCCATTTCACTGACAAACTCTAGACTGTAGTGCTATAATAAAAACTACAGTCACTCCTCATGACCACTCAGTCTACAGATACACTCTTCTGTCATCAACAATCACAGGTTCTGTTGACTATGGTTGTTAATATGTCCAAACAGAAACACACAGGTTACAACCTGAAAATCAATCCATGTGATGTACAGTATTCCTCTTAGAGTAGTTTTGGTGCCATGGCCCCAACCCGCATATATTCTTTGATGCAAATAGAATTTATTGCCCACTGGCTATGAAACACTTCTCAGGACCGCATCGTTATCATCAAATACTTCATGGTCCTTTACTGAGGCAAGCCAGAATTCATATTTCAAATTAACAGAGAGCAATCAGCATAGAGACAACACAGTGTGTGCAGGCTTGGGAGGATAAATGAGATGTTGACTGCATGGAGAATGGCTTTTCATCAGAATTAAGACCTTAGTCTGTCAGACCTGTAGTGGTTTTGTATGAGTTAGTTTTTGGTGAAGAGGGAAGAAGCCAGCCACCATGAGGAGGTCCTAGAACCTTCTTCCACTGCTGGTTCTGAGAATAGCACACTGCTAAGCCAATTGAAGAGAGCTTGAAACACTTCTATGATAACAAATTTTAGGAGGGGGAAAAGCATGGGAAACTCTCTTTCTCCCTCTCCTCCAAAGGAGGGATGAGGGGCTCAGCTGGGCCCTTTCCCTCCGGGGCCAGGGCCCTTTCTGACGCTGCCTCTGGGCCCATTCCTCCAGGGGCCATCCCGGTGCCGTGAGCAGCCACGCAGTCAAGATCACGCGGCCAGAGCGGCATCATGTGCTCGTCGCCATTTCAGCACGGCTCATAGTGAACTTTATTAGCTTGGCCGCCTTTAGCCAGCCATGCTACTAACAAAAAGAAGCAGTGGCAGCAGTTTCTTTTCTCTTTTTCAGTGCCCCACATGGGGAAAAGGCACTGAGTGGAGCCAGCAGCCTGCATAGCCCAGTGTGGAGCTGGCAGGACCATGTGACCGGCAGTGAGAAGTCTGCGAGCAATTCCCCAATGCGAGCCCAGACAGAATCAATTCTTCAATTCCACAGAACTCTATAAAAACTTTCCAATTGATAGAACTTCAAAATAAATGAACCTACGAGCACCAACTCTCTCCTGAGTCAAGAAAAAGGAAAAGATGAAGACACATGAGGAGAACATGGTGACAGAAAGGGCAGTGTAAAGGAGGTGGAGAAGGAGGAGGAGGTGCTCCGAGTGTAGGAGCTGAGATTCTTTTGCAAGCTCTGGTGAGGACTGCATTACAACAAACCATTTCCCTGCAATTCATGATGTGCATGGGGGATGCAGGATTTACCCTCAGCTTGTGAGATAAAGGTGCTCACGTTGGAGCATGTGGATGCTGAAAAGCTGTGATCTGGTGAAAAGCTTGAGTGAAGAGACAGAGAACCTTGCTTTCAGAGATAGAGGAAGAGGACCCTTGCTTTTATTCTAGAGAGCTAGAGAGCCTTGCTTTTCAGAAACAGAGGAAGAATACTCTTGCTTTTTATTCTAGAGAGAGAAAGGGAGAGCGCAGCTGTCCCATCTTTTAGCAGCTCAATTCTCACAGTGTCTCTGCTCCTCTCCAAGAAATCCTCAGATAGAGAAGTGCAGCCAGATGCCCACCTTTCCTGATCTTGGCCACTTCTTTTGTTTTCCTTAAGTACCCATCATTACTGTTTCTTAGCAATTCATGGGGCAAAATTCCCTAACGAAAGGAAAGTACTTAACTCTCAACAAATCTTATTCAAGGCAAAAGAAGGAAATGATTTGTGATGGAATTGCATTTATGACATATACAAAATAGTATTATGGTTCAGTTGTGCTGCAGCTGTAATCACACAGAGCTTCCAATCCAGGATCAGAAAGGGAAGCAGCATAATATACAGCTAATCATCTATTTCATCCTTTTGCCATTACTGCTTCTGTCATTTATAATAGCATTCCTTAAATAACAAGAGATGGTTCTTGGGACAGAAAAAGGATCTCAGATTTGTGTAGAGTTCTGGGGGCAATAGAAACTTTTGAGTCCTGACTGAACTACCTTATATGTAATAAAGAAGAAAGTATCTGTTTTTAAGAAAAAAAATATAGTTGGTCTTTCAGGTACAGCAACTGAACATAGATTATGAGTGTTAGTTGCACAGAAAGCATTCCAAGCTAAATTTTCCACATACATAAGTAGCTATATTTGTAATTAGATGCCTAAGCTTCTTAGGTATTTAACATCCACTGAATACCAAACACTTTCTATAACAGACTTTGAACAGGCACTTTTGTGACTCCTACAAGGTGCTTAGCTGGAACTTTGGTTCCTTTAAAAACAAACGGAAAAAAAAAAAAACACAATAATAAAACACCCTAAACCTAAGCACACATATACATAAATATAGATATTTAAAAAATATTACTATTTTAAATTATAAATTGAGCTGGGTTATTATCCAGTTTGCCTTGACAGTTCAGGGATTAAAAGCTCTACCTTTAGCTGCCAGGTGTCCTTTCAGATGCTGTTGGGAATAAATACAGGGAACAGTCACACCATCTTCTGGCAGTGTGGAATGGGGCAGGCAGTCTAATTGGAGAACAAGCCTTCTGAAAGGAAAGTGTTAACAACCCTAACTGTCCACACCAGCCTGATTAACTAGAAGGTGAAGTGATATAAACCAGAAGCAGGAGAAAGTGCAAAGAAATGTTTAAATAAGGCTGGTAAGTTTGTTTCTCAAGTTTTGGGTTTTGTTTTTTTTTTTTTACTACTTTTTCTTCTACCAGAGCTGCAGGCTGAGAGAAGCATTGTATTGTTGGGAGTGGAGAGCACTAGCTGAGAAACCAAGCTTTGCCTTAAGATGTTTGCTATTCGAATAAAATCTGATCTTTACCTTGTCAGGCAGCTGGCAAGTACTTGACCTGAATCCTTATTTTTCCCCTTGCATTCCTAACATGATTCAGCAGCAGAAACCAAACTTGGCAGCTAGTAACAATGGCACTGGAAAAATTGATTGAGAAGAATTTTCATTAATACTTTCTTGTTCTTTTTTCCCCTACCATTCTGGTTGCACTAATCAGCCTTCACTCAACCCTGAGACTGGTACAATACATGACACAACTGTTTTCCATCTTACTGCCTCTAGCCCAGGTGCAGAAACAGAGCATCCCAGCCCACAGAGGTAGAAAATCTTCTCTTTAAATGAAGTAAGGTGAAACTCTGTCTGCTGTTTAGTAGATCTTTTAAATGACAAAATGGTTCCCACACTCTACCATAATTGCTCTGTAGGTAAGAAGTACAGAAGCAGTTCTATCTATGGGGACAGAATAGATATTTGAGGTTATGTGTCTGACCCATATGAGAAAGTTCCAGCTCCTTCTGTGGCAGAGGTGCCCACAGCTGTATGGAGTCTGTTTTACATCTAGACTATTCCTTAGTGACTTAAATGAATGCTCTGGGTTCTTGATGAACCAGGGAATCTTGTTCTGCCCCGCAGTATGCAGTAGTAGCCATTATTAGCTATGTCCAGCCATCTCCAGGAGGTAATTTTATTTACCTAGAAACCCCAAGCTGCTGCTTCTGTTCATCCCATTTTGTATATCCCTTTAGTTCAAATTGGATTGCTTGAGCTCTCATGGATAAATAAGCTGACTTCAGAGCTGAGGCTTCCCCATTTGTCTGAGCTGGTGCAATGGTAGCAGTTGAGACCATGCAGAGTCAAGTGCTTTGTGTGCAGGAGAACCCCTCCACACCTCTTCAACCCTGTCACAGCACTCTACCAGGCTGTAGTGGCCAATTTTAGGCTACTCATATGGAGATGGAGGCAAATGGATGTCCAGGCAGGACATGTTCCTTACCTCATCAATGGAAAAATCAGCAGGCTGGTTTTGGCACAAAAAGTTGCTATTTGGACCTCAATGCTTTAGAGATTTTCGTCCTTGGTACTAATTCCAGCAACATGTATTTTCAGACAGTAATTCTATCTTTCTTGGTACTTTCTTGACTGTGCTAAACCACTTGTTTTTTTCTCTCAGTGCACTGCCATCTGATTATCTATTATCTATCTCTCTTCCACATCTGTTCCCTCCAACATCGAACCAGGATGTTCCAGTGTTCTTGGAAAAAGATTACCAGAATTCAACACAGTATGTCAGACTGGGATTTTTCAAAGTCAGTGAGAGGTGATGAAAAACTTGATGCTTTCTTGGTTCTACTGGTTATACTTTTACTGGTGTATAGTGGAACTGTAAAAATGGCCCTCTTGAAGAGATTCAAGTCTGCATCTGTCCATTCTTTCCTGACTCGTCAGCAAAGGAAGAACTGTTTTGGTCAGCTGCTCAGTATCTGATGTGGTGAGTGAGGACTGACTGACACACGCAGAATGTAAACTTCTTTTGAATTAGAGGAGTTGGAGAACAAGAAAGAAAGCAAAAGTGTTGAAAAATGCCGGTTATTAGAGCTGGACAAATTTCTGCTAGATAATGTAATTATTCCCCAAACTATACTTAATTATCAGGTACATAGATAAATTGGCATTTTTATTCCTTTTTTAAATATTGAAAATTAATTGAAAAAGGCTTTTAAGAAAGATAATTAAACAAATATGCTATGAAACAAGGCCATGTGCAATTTCATTTTATGTGTAAATTACATGTAGGCCCAAAGGGGATGCAGTCTTATTATACAGTTTGTTCCTCTATTAGCATTTCAATGGAAAGACTTTTCCTCCTGGTTCAGAGGAAAACAAGGAAAGCAAGAGATATATGCTCGAGCTACATATAGATAGAGGGCCTGGAAAAGCTCTGTTATTCCTCCTCTCAACCCCCGAAAAAGGAATGAAAGAGGATAAGGTTGTGATCTCTACAGATGAGAGGAGATTGCAGAAGTGTGAAGTGCAGCTGATTTCATTCTGTAGTAGACTGGACTGCAACTTGAATCAGGTCCTAAGTCTTGATACTGTAATGTTAGTTCCCTGCTGGAATCTGTTCATGGCAGGACCTCAGTACAGAGTACAAAACCCAGCAGAAACAGTTACATTGAACCTCTCTGCTTTTCCAGCACCTACCTTCTTCAGACAAATAAATGCAGAATTCAGAGAACTGTAGCTACTAATCCAAACTGTTTAAACACAGTACAGAGCAGTTGTATTTATAGAAAATCTGAGAAATTCAGCTTCTGAGGTTTTCAGCCTCAGCTCTTCCCCTCTCACTAAGTTCCTGACATCTCCCTCAGCCAACTGTGGTGTGTTTAGCCACATAATCGTTATCCCTCTGTGGTTTTGTGCACTTTAGGTTCAAATATATAGACTGTTGTCTAAAGAAACATGCCATGTTGTGTTCATTTTAAGTTGACACTGTCAGAAAGGACATACTGTGTGTGTACCATCACAGACACCTTAATTTGATCCAGAGAGGCTGTGGAGTCTTGCCTCTCTGGGGATATTCACAATCTGTCTAGACGTGATCCTGTGCAACCTGCTCTAGGGGAACCTGCTTTAGCAAGGAGGTTGGACTAGATGATCTCCAGAGGTCCCTTCCAACCTCAAACATTCTGTGATTCTGTGAAAAATAATTAGTGCTGAGAAAAGTGGCAACATTTGTCATAACAACCAGGAGAGGACAAAGCAAGGTGGGTTCAGTCAGGTGATGTGCAATTTAACATGGCAAAGTATGCTGTGAAATACAGAACAAGCAGCATCATACTGAGAAATGGACAGTGTATCCTGACTAGTTTCTCAGGAAGAGATTAAAGAATAAGAGTGAAAAGAAAAAAGAAAGAAAATTTATTCTGAAGATGAGAAAAGTGTTTTGAGCTGAGAAACTTTATTTATTTAAAAGTTAGTTGAGAACTGCTCTGAATTACCTTTCTGGAAGATGATTCCAGCTGCCAGTGAACATTTAAATCTAACAGTAGATCAAAACTGCAACAAATGACTGAAAAGAGAAGCCAGATAAACTAGGAAGATATTGAAATATTTAACAGTCAGGGTATTTAGGCAGAATAGCAAATTAGCAAAAGCAAATGAAGCTTCGTCACTGTCACCTTCTCCTCTCACATTGCATCTACCTGTTGTCTTTCACTTTGCATTTGGATTAAGTGAGATAAAAATCTTCCTTTTTTTTTGTTATTAAAATGTGGACTTAATCTCTACCACGAACCTCTTGATAAATCTAACATATAAATATATAATAATAATTAATTAAAGTTGTCCCTGCCCATGTCAGAGGGGCTGGAACTAGATGATCTTTAAGATCCCTTCCAACACAAACCATTCTATGATTCTATGATTAATAGAGGTGAAAATTGGGTGAAATCTCTTTTTTCACATTATCTAAGACATTACTTTCTTTCCAGTGCTCAATGCTGCAGCCAGCAAATGAATGATCCAAAAGTACCATCACGTTTGAGCCACAAAAAACTACTCAACTCACAATTCTTTTCAAATCCTCAGATTATGCTAATATGATTTGTGGTTTGCTTGGCACTTTCTAGGAATACCTGTGCTCTCCAAACTTTGTCATTTGCATCATTTATGCAATAATATAAATTGTGATAAAGTGAGGTAATATATCACCATGTCTTGTCAAAAGGGAAAAGTGGCAGATAGGATGTTGTCAGTTTCCCCCTCCCCAAAGCATGTAAGAAAGAGCTCTGTGAGAAAGCAGAACTTGAGTGATATCTTCCAGCTTTTTACGATGACGGAGTACAGTGACTTCTTTACTGTATAAAAATGCAGCATATCTTTGCCATTGTTGAAGCAGACTCTCCCAAAGATTTCTGCAACTAATTTGTGTCTATAAAGATGGTTTTATTGAGTGTATATCAGCTTGCATATGTTGTATTTTCCATTCTCTTGGGAGTCAATTTTACCCTTTATTTCAAAGGCTTTGTGATTTTAAAAGTACAGAGTAAGCTTTCCAGTATTTTTATCTGTGAACTCACAGTTTGTTATCAACATTAATTCTCAACACTAGGGTAATTTAAATATCTAATTTATTTCCATCTAATGAATTACTAAATGAAGTCATACACTTTTAACTGAATGGTCAAGCATCCTGCTTCCACTTGCTTTGTAGATGGTTTTTTTTCCTGAAACATTTCGTTGATTCAGACACCCTTTCTGGGGGTGGGTCAGCTTTCTGAAGAGTGTCCTTCCCGGAGAAGGGTCAGCTGTTAAAATCTCAGATCTCCTTTTTTTTTTCCCTCCAAATGTTTTTCTACAGGCTTCTGAAAGAGGACAGTGATAGTAAATGTGCTCCTTTTTCTGTCTCACTGAAATGCCCAAACTTGCTCACTCCATTCTCTCTCCTTTAAAAGGGTTGTGGATACAATTAGAGTTTGAGTCATAAGATATAGGTGTGATTTCCAACTATTTCTGCTTAGACCTTCGAATCTGCTCTGTAGATTTCCTGTCTCTTGCACAATCCAAGGACATTTTCATCAACTACTGCTAGCAATAGCTTTTTAATTTCTTTATATAACCACTGAACGTTGAAAGAAGTCAGAAATTGACATTAAAAATACCAATCTGGATACACAATCAATTAGTTTATTAATAAAAGACAAACATTCAAAGGCATGTTTTGTTTAGAGCTGTATGACTGCCTCACAAATGAGACCTTTCTTGAAATGTGTGCTCAAAGATTTATACCCCAGTCAGTTGGAATAAAAGATTTAATGGAGTCTTAAGACCTTTTCAATTCCGATTTTGTGGCACACCTATGTGCTTCCTCTGCAGGGAGGATGAGGAAGAAGGTTGATCCCTCTGAGTACTTCCCAGGGACACATCCCAGAAGAGAGAACTGGGCAATATGCCCAGACACAGTGGTGGTGACAGAGCCTCTCATGGCATACACTTGAATATCAATGGACAAGAATAGATTGGGTTGTTGACTACAGCATTTTCTTTCAGGCTTGGAGTTTAACTCTTCCCAATTATTCTTGTTTAAGTCTGAACCCTAGAGTATATAAATCACTGAATTGCAACATTTGAGTTAAAGAAAAAAAATTTCTGAAGAGTCAAGGGTGATTTAATTTCAGTGGTTTTCAACATTTTGGATATGTGCTATTTTTGCTGTGGTAGAGTTAACTTTCTTCCTAGGGGTTGGTATGGGTGAGGCTATGTTTTGGACTTGTGCTGAACACAGTGATGAAAATGCAGAGATGTTTTTGTTATTGATGAGCAGTGTTTATACAGAACCAAGGCTTTTGCTTTCCCTTACTGCCACGCTGGCAAAGAGACTGGGAGTGCACGGGAGGCTGGGAGGAGACACAGCCAGGACAGGTGTTCCAAACTGAACAAAGGGATATTCCAGACCATGTGGCATCATGCTCAGTATACAAAGTTGTGGGAAAGAAGGAGAAAGAAGGGAAACATTGGGACCGATGAGGTTTGTCTTCCCAATTAAGCATTATGTGTGTTGGGGCCTTGCTGTCCTGGAGATGGCTGAACACCTGCCTGCCCATGGGAAGCAGTGATTTAATGCCTTATTTTGTTTTGATTGTGTGTGTGGCTTTTGCTTTCCTTATTAACTGTCTTGATCTCACCCCACGAGTTTTCTACCTTTTGCCCTTCCGATTCTCTCCCACTGGTAGGGGACTGAGCAAGTGACTGCTTGCTGGGGTTAAACCACAACAGGGTAATATGAAAAAAAATCAGGGACAGGGTACTGAAAGCTGCAGGGTCATCTTCATGATCAGGTTGCTAAGAGTGAGAATGTGACTTTGAGGCCAGTTCCTGCCAACATGCAAAATTTGTCTATTTATTATCAATAAAAATTCAGAGCAAAACATAATTTAAAAACAAATATGATATATGATGGTATTAAAAATGAAAAGAGGAATAGAGCATGTCTCCAGATATATATGTATACATATATACATAGAGTTTATATCTATAGTCTTTTCAGTGAAGAATCTGACAGTCCATGCCACCCTATTAATTATAAATAGATCTTAACCAAAGGATGTATGTTGTGTCTAGATTTAAAAGCATATGAGGTTCAGATATTTATGGGCAGAAGTTTTCACAGTCTGCATGAGCAAGACAAAGCACTTTCAAACAGAGACTTGACACTTGTGATATGCATGCATGTCTCAGTTACACAGTAGTCAGAGGGGTAGGCATGCAGAGAAAGAATATTTTATAAGTCGATATCAGTAAACTTCAAAAGCAGGCCCAATGATGGAAAGGAAAGCTGTTCATAAGGTACAGTGAGCAAGAGCACACCTTTAAAAGCTTGGCAAGCAAAAGCCAGAATGTGATAGATGCTGTAATTCAGAACCAGAGGCCAATGCAGCAAAGATAGGGCTGGAGTGATGTACTGCCTGTTTGTGCTGCCAAGGTCTCTGTGTGAATAAGATGAAGTTTGAAGATCGCATTTCTAGGAGATAGTTCAGCAATCAGTTCTGGATCCTAGGTCAGATTAAACTGCCAAATAAGTAAATGATCTCTATGACTTTTTAATTTGAGTTTATTCTGTGCAGAACCCTAATGCAATTTAATTTATATTTTTATTTTACGTTTTTACAGGGCACACAAGCTCTCATTTGCTCCTTGAAACACTTACTGTGAAATACTTTTTTAATGAATGTTCCCCAAGGGAAGTTACAAGTTGATTTAAAGCCATATGATTAAGAAGAACACAGTCCAGAAGAAATGCTGGTTATGTGCAGTACAGGGAGTGAATCAGGTAAATGCCCCTTTACATGGCATTACCAATAGCAGCAAGTCACCAAACAGCAAGGTTTCCTAAAGTTTCTAACAAAAATGAATATACCTCAGTTGGAAATTTAGCTACAAATGTTAGAGGAAACATCAAAATATGTCAGACATTTTCAAAGGTGTAATAACTGCAGTCCAATGGAACTCTTGGTAGCAATCATCCCCAAGAGAATGGATTCGAATCATTCGGATGCAGGGAGATTGAAATTGCTTGCCTGCCAAAAGTTTTGTAGTACAAAAACTTCATTTTTTTCAGGTCAGGGCATTCTGTGCACCACTGAATATAATCAAAATGTCACCATTTTTAAGGACAATATCCTTGTTATTTGAAGAAAACAAAATGGATGAATAACATTGCATTAATTTTCATAACATCCCATTTCATATGGCATTACTGGAAAGATGTTTTTGATTCATTTAGTGGTTTTTCTGTGTTTTTTAGTTTTTGTTTGAATTTTAAATTTTCATTAAGCTTCTCATTTGTACTCAGGGCAGAAGTCATTTCACCTAATTGTGTTTGGTGACATCATGGTATAAGTGAAACAAACTACCAAGAGATTCATCCCATTCTAAGATTCGTGGGATGAATCATGCTCTGGAGGTGTCTGTCTCTCTTCACTGAAAAGAGAAGCAGCTGAGAAAATCGGCTTAGACTAGGTGCCTAATTTTTAAATGATTAATGTTAGATGAGGTGAATCTTACCTTAAGAGGGTATTTTTAAGGGCAGTCAGTGTGTATACAAATGTAATTAGTAATGTCATTATGAAAGTCCTCCATTTAATCAGAGAGATTCAAATGTGATGCTCCTCAGTGATAATCAGCATTTGAAATCAAATACCTTTTTAGTATGCCAAAGAGTGACTGCAGGAAACTATGGACTGGGATCCAGTGGCTTTTCTTTCAACGTCTTCTGTACAGATGAAAAAACCCCTTGTATTCTGCTATGCCTTAACTGTAGCCATCAGCTGGTCTTCCATGCTGCAGTGTGACATCCACTACCAATTCACAATCCCAAAAATGCAACTCTGAGGAAAGTAAATTGCTGTATTCTGTAATCATGTTAGAAGAAGGTGTTCCAGTGAAATGGCTCATTCATCCTCTGTTCAAGTTAATGCACTACAGTGGTTGCTGTAAGTAAGGTATAGTCCAAGGGCATTTTGAGGAAAACAGATAACTGAGTAACTCTTGACTGAAAACAACCTAAAATTTGTAAGAGTGCCAAATTCTTCCAAACATTAGGCCAGGACCCAAAACAATTCCAGTTTGCCTGTGTTCCATGATGTAAACTGTAGATAACTCAGAATCAGAAAGCCTCTACTAAGCTTTCTATCCATTTATTTTTACGGAGGGCAAGTCAAGTACACACATACTTAAGAACTAAGAAGGCTTTCATTTTTCTTTTTATTCAATTTATTCCATTTATTCTATTACTGAATAGTGCCAAAGGTAATTTTGAAGCGATCAGGTTAAAATTTATGTGAGCTAAAACAAAGAGGTGGCTTAATTGAATAAGCACACTTAACTCATTAACCCTGTGCCACTGGGACTAATCAGTATGAACCCAGGGACTCTAATAATCACAAAGGTAACAAAGTTCTGCTTCTTACTCTTGCACAGAAATGAAGAGGGGTAGAAACAGGCAAAGGGAAAACAGAGGTGGTCTGTAGGTATTCCTGGAGTAAGAGGCGAGACAGGAGCACAACACAGAGCAATTAGTGCTTGGTTCTCCAATAGAAAATCCTGCTTTTAAAATAAAGCTGGTTTTCCCTCCCATTCTGAACAGAAGTTATTAGTTAGAAAGTGGAGCAGACAGCTGCTGCTTTCATTGTCATGAGTTATGGGAATGTGAGAATGGTTGGGTAGTTTAAAACAAGAATGAAGAAATACAGTAGATCAAAGACCAGTGACCCTGTCTGACCTGTCTTAATATAAAGAGGCATTGGAAAAGGCTGGTGTGACAGCAGTCTCAATTTCCACCATTGCTCAGGATGAAGGAAGGTGGGGACTGAGGAGAGCTGTGGGTCATCTGTAACTGTTTGGAATTCTCAATGGAGTGTTCAGTGAACTGGGAATAGGTTATAACTGCTCCTTTAAATGCCAGTAGGACCATCTCAATTCTTAAAATGTTGAAATATAGAGAAGGCCTTACAACAACCCCTCTGTTAAAGATGGAAATAACATTTCATGAAACATTTCATAAGTTCTCCAAAGCTGAAAAAGGAGTTTCATCTCAGTGATGTGATATCTATAGTTTGCATAGTAGTTTGAGAGCACTGGGAGGAAAGGTATTATTTAAAGGATACATTTGAATATCTGCTACAGTCAGAGGAGTATTTGGTACATGTAAAAATGCTTAATACTTACAATAACATCATTATCTCCTCATTGTTCCAGGCCCTGAATGAGACCAGTGCTCATGATTTAGCTCGAGCTCAATTTAGGCAAGGTGTTAGCAATACCACTGGAAAAAGTAGATATTTGCCAAACCCACAATACTCAGGTTGAATGTTTTACTTCAGATTCTTAGAGGCCTCAGTAATTCGTGATCTCAGGACATCCATGTGTGTGCTGTACCTAGGAGTAGGTCATATGAATGCTAGAAGAAGAAACTGCCTTGTCACTGAATCCACTGAAATTCTATATTTTGTGATGATTAGCATGGATTGTTAACTTTCTAATTGCATACTTTAGCCAAGAACATACTGCTTTTGGGAAAGAAGCAGTTTTAATAAGCAATTTGACTTGAAAATATTTTGGGGAAAGAATTTTAAGTTAACCATGTTCCATGTTTTCTAAGAGAGAAATTGTGGCTTCCCTGAATGTGTGCTTAGAAAAATAGTAATAATTACAGAATTATTTTACATCATGATTAACTGAATATTTTTGATTTTTAAAACAAAGCACTTTGAATAAATTCCTTTTTTTTTTCCCTGTTGGTTTGTTGTTGTTGTTGTTGTTGTTGTTAGTTCTTTTGTTGTTGTTAATTGGGGGTTTTTTTGTGGGTTTTTTGGGTTTTTTTGGGGGGTGGTGTTGGTTTTGTTTGTTTGATTGTTTGTTTGGTTTGCTTTGGGTTTTTTTGTTTGGTGGTGGTGGTTTTGTTTGGGGTTTTTGTTTGGTTTGTTTGGTTTTTTGTGGGTTTTTTTAACAAAAAATTATGATTTTCAGTATTCATCTGGAATCAGGGTTGTAAAATCACCAGTGAAATCCAGAGCTGCATCACTTGTGAGTCACAAGAGATTGCCCTGACCAAGATCACAGGTGATGCACAGTGAGCTGGGCCCATGCTATCCCTAATTTGATGCAGTCTGAAAGGCTCCAGGCAGGAAGCTTGTAAACCATGAGCAGGTGACCCATCCCTGCATACTCCCTGATTGAAGTTAGGTGGGTTTGGAGTGTTTGTCCTAATGTTCAATCTCCCATTTCCACTGCTGCAAAAGGAGCTGCCTACATCTTTCCAATCTCTGGTCAAATTATCAGCAAGGATTCTGCTGCCACTGCTGCTGCTGCAGCCCAGGAAAAGGACAGGCTGGCAGCTCGTGTTTCCAGATGCTTTAGGTGGGACAAGCCCTATAAATCACAATGCCTTGTGATTGATTTAAAGTAGGAAAAAAAGATAAACTGAATTAAGGAATAGAAAAAATGTATTATGTTCCCTTCTGCCTGATCTTACCTAAACAAACTTGTTTCCTTCAAACATTCTTCACGGGCAATAATCTCTTCAGTCTGCCTGTGAATTCCTGTAGCCTACATACTTTAGTGTACTCCCAAAACTTGAGAAGTGTCATCAAAGAATTATCTCCTGTGACTTACACAGGGTAGACACTCCAGAAAATTATCATTTTGCAATGGCATCATATTACTAAATTTTTAGATAAAAATTACTAATATAATAAGAATATTCAGGAATGAAAAATAATTTCATACCCAGCTTCAGTCTGATTCCTCAAAACTTTTAGCTTGCTGAACATGAGCTTGATGAAATGCAGCTTTTCCCACACTGAGCATGACTCTCCATGAGAGAATTGCACCTTTGGAATAGGGGGTGAGGAATAGCAAGGGTAAGACTGCTCAGGTCAGGAAACAAAGATCGCTTGTTCCCATCTTTTCCTCAGAAATTGGTCACAAAAGCTTCATCCTAAAACTGGAAGTCTGTTCTGTTCCCAGTGACTTATTAGTAAAGATAGTTAAATAGTCGTATTTTTAGATAATTCTTGAGACAACACAGCACCAAGAAAGGCATATAGATTACAGTGCAGACCCTGGAAAGTCATCAGGTTGCATTCCTTAAAATGACTATATTTATATATATTTTGCCTGATTAGAAGCAGAACTCTGTGTCTTGGACACCTCAGAACTCCATATTCTGAAGAATAAATAAAATAAGCTTAAATTTAGGAGGGAAAAATCCACTTTTTTTTTGCATTTTGTTTTTATAGTGCCTTTACTGGTCATTAACAACTGAAATTATGGAATGTTATAATTCACTGAGATATATATTACTCATACATCCAGAGATTTTCTGATGTTGTATCTAAATGAGTTAATGTGTGTCTGCAAAGTGAGTCCAGGTAGATACAGTTGCATTTTAAATTTTTAACAAAAAACATTCCATCATTTATTTATTATTTTAATACTGAAAAATGCCAAAACTATTATATAGATAAAACTATTTTTCTTTTAAGATTGTGGCCAGTGTCAGTGAGTGTGCTAACAGGATGGTTGACAGCTCCTGGGGAACATTTTCAGCACAGGTGCATTATTGGTTCATGAAGCATTCCCTCAAATATTATGAGTGACAACAAACCTGGAAATGGTGCAAGACAGGCACTTCCAATCTATAGAGACAGCTCAGGTTTGAATTCTCCAACACCAGACCATTATGCAATCAGCCAGCACTCCATCTGCACTATAACCTCATGTCACAGAACTACATTGTCTTCCTGGGAAGTGAGATACATAACATGCTTCCTAGGACCAAAATAAACTGCCTTGAAACTGCAGAATGTTTGCTTTGTACCCAGCAGATATAAAGACAGCAGCTAGTGGGTTAATAATTTTCATTAGTTTATGGGCCTTTGGGCTGTGCTGGACTTATTGAGCAGAATACCCAGAGGTCAAATCTGAGCTGGTTTCTTGATTTTCTTCATTTAATTCTAATATTAAAGTGGTAACAGGCTATACTGAGCTCTCAAGGGAACTGCAGGCATACTGCTCCATAGTTGTTCTTAGTGTTGACTAAATCTCTGGCATTTAATCTTTGCTAAGGAAACCCTGTTGGGTGCTTTATGCTTCTTCAGTACTTATTTTGCATCTCCCACCCTTCTGCTTTCCTTGCAGAAAAAGTTTTAATGTTATATAGCCCACTGGTTTGTGAGTCTGCAATGGTAACACTTTTCCTCAGCTTGGAGGCCAGACTTGCAGCATTAGAGTGAGCCCTGAACTGGTGTGGTGTGCCAGTTGAGCACTTTAAGGCAGCTTTAGGAGGATTTGTGCCACCTACCAGTCCATGTTACATAAGTGCCTTTAGGCTCTTCAGTAAGGCAAATGTCTCAGGGATTGAATTCATTTACCTTAGATTCCCTTTGGAGCTGTAGGGAGAGCAAGGCACCGCAGGAGATGGTCAGGCTCGGGATGTTGTTACCCTGCTCAACACGTTGTGGTGCCTCACTGCTACAGCTGTGCACCAAACAGATGAGTGGAATCACAGCTTTCTTCCATGCTGTAGTGAAGATCTCAAAACCAGGCATGAGCTGATAACTCAGCAACCAACAGTATTCTGCACCATTGCAGTTCCTGGGCACCTTTACCTTTCCCTGTCTCCTTCAACCTCTATCTGCCCTTTCAGCACCCAAAATCAAGGATCTTTAAAGAAACACCTCTTTTTTCTTTGTCTTACACTGGTTGCTTCTGACCACCACAGTAACAGTGGGAGACAGAGACTGTATGTACATAGTCCTATGGTCTGACCTCATGGCAGATGTATTTGCCCTTGAGAGTGTACTAAAGCACAGAGGTCACCCACAGAACCAAAAGTGGCAGTGGCTGAGGTTGGCAAGGATCTTTAGAGACCAGATAGACCAAACTCCATCTCAGAGCAGCATCGAGTAGAACAGGTTTGCCAGAACCATGTCCATTTGGGGGCTTGAATATCTCCAAGGATGGAGAGAGACTGCACCACCCCTAAGGCTAGAAAACCTGCTTCTTACATTTAAATGTTATTTCATGAATTGTAATTTGTGCCTGGGATTTCCACCATATAATTTCAACTCAGTTTTGTAGAAAATGTTTCTACATACAATAATGTACATGAAGAATTTAGCCCCAAGTTTGTCCATAAATTTATTTGCATGCAGCTTTATAAACACTATTTTTTTGACTGGGGCTAGTTGATTGTTCAGGGTTTGGTTGGTTGGTGCCTCACAAACCCTTTTAAACTACTGATGTGGACAGACAGAGTATGTGCAATGTGTGCAGAGAAGAGAGGCAGATGATTACTGTAGATTTGCTAAACTAAGTCCCAGCTATTACCTTGCTATTATAGTTTTATAACAGGCCAATATTTTCAGATTTGGATCTTATTCACCCCTTTAAATTAAGATCAACGTGCTGGCAAGAAAAGCCTTTACCTTATAGCTACAAACACAAGGCAGAGGGGAGACAAGCTTTGGTAAGGTAGTTTTTTTGCTCCCTACAGGAGCAAAGTCCAGGATCTTCAGGCCTTTCTTCCTACGCCTTTCACTATTCTATTTTCAAAGCTAATTGCAAACAAGTCCATGGACTGGCAGCAGAGGAATTGCTCTAAATTCAGTAAGGACTGTCTCACAAAAGAAGAAGCCATCTGATTCTGAGGGCTGGTATGAGAGGACAATGTGCTGGAGTGCTCCTGCTGCAGACAGAGAAGGTGGATCCTGCGCCGGCCCAGGGCCAAGGGTGTGGTGCTGAGCTCCAGCAAGGTTAAATGAGGAGAGGAGTGGCTCTCAGCCTAGAGGATAGGGGTGTGCCTGAGGTTTCTGAGAAGCTGTTTGGCATAACTTGGAGGAAGATTTTGAACCATTTCAGGTTGGCAGAGTTTTAATTCAGGAAAGGAAGGGAGACAACTGGTAAATGAGTTTGTGGGCGACTGGATGATATACTGGTGGTAAAAGGACAATGGTAGACAGATTGGAAGAAGATTGATTGACTAGACCTTCTTAGAAAAAAAAAATTGTAAGAGCTATGGCAGATTAATTACTGTTTTCTCACCCCCTTTTAATTTTCAAGAAACCATTTGTTCCTCTGCCATTTTCATATCCACTTCCTGCCTTTCTCTGGGCAAAGAAAAGATGGGAAAAAAAAAGGAAGGAAGTCATAAGATCTGTTTGAAAAATAAGCATGTGTGTGATTTAATAATCTACTTTCATGTCATATATGTACTAGAGACAGGGAGAAATAGCACAGTCCATAGAATCAAATATGATTTACAGCCAACTTAGGGTCATGTCTCCTGAGGGTTCTATTACACTCAGAGAACAATTAAGATGCTTTAAAGATTGCCTGGCTCTTTATTCTTCCAGTAAATTGCAGAAAGGTTCATATAAGGCTGAAGGTGGTTGAATAGGCATTTTCAGATTTCTGAGACTGGGAGTTTTTTATTTTTATTTTTATTTTCCCTTAGTGGAAGACTGAAGACTGGGAAAAGCCATGAGTCTAAAATAAAATGACAGAAGAAAAGAGAAAGAGAGTTTATAAATACCGTGGAGGTGGTGGATAACATCAGTGTATTTTAAATAGATAATGTGTGTTTTGAGAGATGGCCTTTGCAATTTCAAGGCAAGTTATATCTGAGTTTGGTTCTTTACATATTTTCCTTTCAATAATTTTTATTGGGAGGAATGTGGTTAATGCTTTGCAGCAAATATACAGATTTTCCTTCACTTTCACCTCCCTTTTGTGCCAGAAACTTATGTTATGTTATTCAAAAAGAACTCTAACCTATTGTTTCCCTTTAAAACACTTATTCAAGAGTCTTTAAAATATATAGGCAGCTGGGTGTGTGCATTATCTTATTTACTGTATTTGTCTACCATTGGCAATTTGCATTCTTGTCCCTTATTTCTCATTATCCTTTGAGTTGGAGTAGTAGAAGAATAAGATGAAAGAACAATATGAAATTGTTATAAAACAATTTGACATTGACTTTACATATGAATTGAACCTTCACTGAGTTTTCTTTTGAGATTTCGTATTTGAGAAATGTTCAGGGTTTTACATTAGCTATTGTATATGTTTTTTTTTGTTTTATGCTAATGCTTACCCAAATTTTAAACATCACTGTAAAAATCCAGTACATGCTTGTGTACACAGTTGCCTTATTAAAAGCAGAGGTTAATTTTAAATAACTCTTCCTGTGTTTGTGAAAGATCTGGAACATGATTGTATATAATCTTTTTATTCTGTGGTCTACTATCCAAACCCTGATCCAAACAAATTATTAAGTGTTCAGGCTAATATTAAATGTAGCACACTGCTCTAACAAATCAAAATTGGGTGACAGAGGACTGCTCTGCTATAGAAAATATCTAAAATACCTTAGAAACCAAATATTCATCTTTATGGTGGCCTTCTACATTATATCATAAGAGTGGAGAATCTGGAGCCAAATAGGATGAGAAATAATTTTCCTCATAAAGATAAAATTAAATAAGGAGCAAGAACAGAAATATAAAAGTGTTCTCAAATAATTTTGAGGGAGAAAAGTGTATATGTTAATCATCAGTTTTCCTTCAACAATTTCAGATTTGTAAAAATTTTATCTCTTAAATTTTTTTTTCTTATATTAAAATTATTAAGATCTCAAAAGAGAAAATTATCACTTAATAGGACATTTCAGTTTTCATTTAGAAAATACAGAAATGGAGCACTATGACAATAATTGTACTTTTTTATACTTCCAGTTTGAAATAGTTCAAGACTAATTCCTCATAAATCCCTTCATTTTTCACAAAATTGTATAGAGCCCATATAGAGGACTCCTCTGAGGTTCTCTCAGGCCAGCATACAGGTAAAAATTTCCACGCCAAAAAGCTGACCTAGTGCTTTTTCAGGCTGTCTTCTAAAAACCTGGAGCATGACCTTCAAGTTTTCTTCATTTTACTGCTGTGCTATGCAGCCCCAAACAGGTTCTGGTGTTGTCCACATCACTGCAGTATCTGAAAGTCCCAGAGCAGTCCATTAAGCAACATGACTGACACTGTCACATGTGGTTTGTTCTTCCACTCTGTCCCCTGGGGAAGAAATGGGGCGTGCTGTTTGTTTCGGTGTGTCATTTTCACACATCCATCATCATGTAAAATTCCTCCTTCTATTAGCCAATGCAGTAGCTTCTGTCCTGGGAGAAAAAAACTTCCCATGAAACTGGTAGAGCTCCTGCAAGGATCCTGTAAAACAGAGCATCTTCGTTCTCCCTCACTTTCCAATCATGCTTGTCTCAGCAGCACCCCTCTGTCAGCAGGCAATAATACTGAAGTCATGCCAGAAATTGGCATATCCAGGCAACCTGGCTGTGCAGTGCTGAAAGCCACCAGATGATCCAATTTTGCTCATAAGATCTCAACATGGAGGTGACCATGCAAGGTGTTCACCAGTTGCTCTGTGCCTTGATTGTTAATGAATTGTCTAAATAATGAAAAGAGCAGCCCTTTTACCCTGCACAGCTGCAGTGGTGCCATCAGCATTATGGCATCTGCCTCATGTCAGACACAACACTGCTGCATCTCATTTGGGGTTAAAGCATTGCCACCATTATCCACCCTGGTCACAGGTAGTGCACCTTTTTCAGCACAGACTCTAAAATGGCCTGTGAATAACCATTGACCCTCGGGGTGGGGGGGAAGAGAGGAAGAGGCTTCACGGGGTTGTTTGTGTTTCTTCATGATATATCATATATTACCAGTGACTTCCTTTCTCTGGAAAAGAACATAATGAAATTCCTGACTGAATTTTCCACACTGCAATGACAGTATATCTAGGGTTTTTTTAATTTTCTTTAAGTTTCATGTATACAAACTGGATGAGAAAGATGAAAATGTTCTCTCCTCATTAGCACACTGATACAAATGAAACACTGACTTACTTAATATTCCCTCAATATTAATGGCACTGCATGGATTAGGGGTGTTATGATAATTTATTGGCACTGTACAGCAGCTGTTTTACTTTCTCCACCAACATTCCATTTGGATGCATCAGGCACACAGAGTGAAAGGTATGGTCTTGTCTGTGTTTGCAAGTAGGAAATTAGACTGGAAGCAGAGGGGCAGAGGTAAAGTGATTTCCTAAGACCAAGAAGGACAATGAAAAGTTGGAAATCCAGGTTTTCTCTTGACCAGGTTAATGAACTGTGTCAGAAGAGTCAGACCTGGACCTTGGAGAGGAGGCAGGAAATGAGAACAGAGGGTAGAAAGTAAAACATCATGCATGGTACTTCCAGCTTCAAATGGGAATGTGTAACTCTGCATCTGGTTTCTTCAGAAGGTGACACAGGTAAATAGGACAGTTTGAGCTAGGGAAAATGTCCATATTGACACACTCAAACTGCACAAACCTGCTTTCACTTCAGGTTTAATCATTTCATGATCACTGAAATGATGGATCATTGGAGGATTTTTAAAATTTCTTGCTTTAGGTTTATCCAGGGCACAATTTCTAGGAAAACTGGACACAGCATGTATAATTTTAATAGAAAAAAAAATTATGTTAACTTTGTTCTGAAAGAGTGACTGTCAATGATAACTTTTCCGTATTTAAAGATGGCAATGTTGAGTAGGAATGAAGGAAAGAGAGATGATCAATACAGTAAATATGTAGAGGCTATGCAGGGCAAATAGAAGAGGAAGTAACAAACAGATCTAGTCTTTCCCTAAAAAAATCAGGCTACTGATATTGGAGGGATGACAGCACTGTCAGAGATGTTTTGACCAAGTACCTGATCTGTCATGTGAGGAGCAAAGAATGCTGGAGTCAGGTTTGGCAGATTATGTATCAGGCTTCCTGTGCTTGTTGCTGCTTGCACCTGGGACTTTGCCAGGGAAGGTAGGAATGAAAACATCTTTGCTAGTTATGGGCATTTCATAAATGAAGGAACCTTGTTCTGGGTGTGGGTGGGAGAAGACTTGCAGTTGTCCTTTGTGAAACAGTGTTTGGATTAGGAAAATTTCCTCTTGATTTCAGCATTCTGTGGTTCATGGCTGAAAAAAATTCTTAGGAAGTTTAGCTGGCAGTATTACTAGCTCCTGGATGGAAGTGGGATGGGATGTTATTTCTGCTTGTTAGTGGAAAACAGGCTAAATTTTAAATGCATAGTTGCTGCAATGATTAGTTTGCACACTCCTGCTCCTACGTTTTGGCAATGAGTTACAGGCATCAGTCAGTGGTGTCTGGATGGTAACATAGGCGTGTGCTCAGCTTTAGTTTTATAGGATATCTGGAACTGGCAGCTGAGGGATCTGTAAGAAACCTTTCTAGCAGAGAAAAGGCTGAGGAAGGCTGAACTGAGCTTGTCCTGACAGACTTTTTTGAACCCCGTTAAATTTAATGACCACAGATGTATTTGTGGCAAAGGGTAGTGCTCCCTTCTCTGAACCTCCAAGCCCTGTCCTCAGTGGCTGACTCTGCTCCTCCACTCTTCTAAACTCAGATTAAAAGAGCATGAAGCAGGGCTCAGGGAGAAGAAAAGGCAGAAACCTAAATAAAAGTTTCCAGTGCAATCTTATGGCCAAAAGGTCTAAGGTGATGCTGTGATCTATAAACAAGGGACTATTGAGAGAGAAATCATGGCCTCTCTGAAGCCAGAGAAAATTCACAATGACTGCAACAGCATTTATGATTTTTTTTCTCTCAACCTTCAGTGTACTGATGCTATCTTCAGGATAGAATAGAGGGGAAATCTGAAATCAGATATTCCTTGTTATGCTGAAATAAAGGCACACTAAATAAAACCTTTGCAGTACTTCTGACTGGAAAAAAAAAGGAAAAAAAAACCCAGCAACAAAACACCACATAGATCCAAAATTATATGCTTATTACAGGAAAGTCCCTGAATTTTTTTCCTGATTTTTAATGTGTTAGGGATTAGACTTTTTTTGTGGAATGATGGGGCAGGGGGGTTCTTGCTTGCATCAAGCAGCAAGCTTCTGGTGTCCATCTTACTTGTTTAAGAATTTCTTGCTATAAGATTGAAGGTAGCACTGAATGGAATTTTATTATTGTGACTTTTGTGGGACTAAGTGTAGTTTTTGAGTTCATTAAATCTGGTTTGAGGAAAAGTAGCTTTCCTACCCTGGACTACCACTGCACATAGCACAGAATTCATGAGATGGTGTGTTTAGAACTTTTACTGGAGGAATAGTTGTAGTGTATATTGGAACATTTACAGCTGCTGAAATAATCACTTTATTTATAACTGTAATAAATTTGCTTACTAAAATGGGGTTGTTTAGAACTATTTTACTGACATAAATGAGGACAATATGAATATATGCTAGCAATTAAAAAACATGATTCTTTTAAATAACAAACCAAGAAAAAGTTAATATTTAAATTATTTTTCATTGACAAGCAAGTGTATAGGATTTTTTTTTGTCTGTAAGATGCAAGACATCTGCAAAGTCTGACAGTAAACTAGATATCATTTTTCATATATTTTAATTGGATTCAGTGCTGTTGATTTAAAGTAGTATATTTTTTGTGTCTCATTAAAAGATGAAAGGGACTATGAAAGCTGCTTCTTTACTTGAAAATAAATACTTCCTGGACATGCCTTTTTAGGTGGAGCAGCAAAGGGAAATCAACATGATTGAAATGTGTTTTTCAGAGCCAAAAAAATCTTTCCAACAAATTTAGCATGGTATTGCAGAGCATGAGCCCAATAATGAAAAATTTGGGGGCAGGTAAGAGTTAGGCTTGCAACTGCACTGTTTGTCAGGTCACAAATCTGACCTCTCCAGTGCAGCTGGACCAAGCAGTGCCTGGTACTGGGCTCTCAGGAGTGTTCTGTGTGCTGTGCTCCCTTCTGAGCCATCCCAGGGTCTGGCATATCAGCTGCTCCTGGACTGGGATGGAAGGAGGGAGGGCTGGACTAAAAGGAAGATGTGCCAAAGGTGTCCTTCAGCCATTTCTGGAAGTAAAGGAGTCCAAAAAAGCCTAATTGGTGGCTGAGCCAAAGCAGAGCATCTCTGAACCAGATTTATAGTGGCACAAAGACACATTTTTTGCTTTGTTTTCTCTCATCCTTCATTTTTAGTGCCAGAAAAGGAGAACACTGAGGCACTGAGCTGTGCTTGGGCACTGGAGGGTAACATTTCACTTACAGATTTCTGACCATGTCTTGCAGCCAGACACACACTCTGCCAATTTTCCTAGTGTCATAGGTACACCCAGCTCTGAAACAAGTATTATGTGCTTTAAGTTTTACATGTCATGCTTAATCAAATGATCTCTGCAGGGAAAGGTGTTGAGAGGCACCATTGTGCCTCATTATCCTTTTTCAGTTTTGGGGAATACCTTGTGCCTAGACAGTTCAAAACATCAGCAGAGTAACTTCTCTCCCATCTGCACACAAAGGAGCACTCCATGGCCAGGTCTGTAGAGTCTCACTTCACACTGGGTAAGTATGGGAGGTTGGTGGTGGGGGCAAACACAAGCCATCATTCGTGTTTCTCTTCCCCTCAGGGCTGCCCCAAGGCTCAGTGGAGTTGATGGAAATACTCACACCAGTGTGCACAAACTCTGGTTTAGGTCTTTCTATATCCAGAGAAGCACAGCTCATTCTGGAAAGGTCAAAAACACCCATCTACCCCATGTTTTTTAACAGCTTGCTGCATGGATCTGATGCAGCAAAAGCTGTACACAGAAACCTCTTTTAGCACTGATGACAGCAAAGTCTGTAAATTTAGCAAAGTTTCCAGCAGTGACATGGAAATAGAGTAGATGATTTAAACAGGATTTTCCATTCTTGCTTCCCACTTGTCCATTTTTCTACTGAAACCTCTGAATAAAATTGTTAATAGCCAGAGGCCTGGTAACTTGGCAGGCCTGAAAAAGGCTGGCGTGGGGAAGCCTGCATGGGCAGACCACAGATTTGACATCCAGGTTTTGATCAGATCTGAACAAGAATTTTAATGAATCAGCACAGGTATTTACCTCCATTGGACAGTTATAGTAAACATGCTTGGGGCTGGTTAGTATCAAGATAGGTACCTTCCAGAGGAAAATAAGGAAGAAAGAGAGTGAGAGGGAAGAAAAGAGGCACCACTCCTTCTTTTGAATGTCTGATAAACTAAAGCCCAGACTTCATTAAAGAATACATCTCTGTTAAAATGCCTTCTTCCAGATAAGATACATGTAACTGAGATACAAGATCTCTTGTATTAATTACACTGAAACTTGCTTATTTAATACTGATACAACTCACAGAGAAGATATTAATAATATGATTTTGCTATCAAAGAAATCTGTTTTATAACGTAGCTAATAATGAGAAACATTAGTGCTATTCTTAGCAGATATTTTTTTCTGTGTCTGTACCTGTGAAATGTTCTTGAGCTTCTGTCATGTGGAAGTTTCATGAAAACCTGGGGTTAATATTCCAGGCTGATTCTTTAATCATCTTTTTGTAATTTTTTTTTCTTTTTTAAAATTTCTTTTTCACTTCACATAAGCATTTCTTGTAGAATCTGCCCCTAAGAAGGATACCTCATTACTAGCAGCAGTAAACTGTTAAGAGGATCAATTATGTTTATCTATATTCATTTTTTTTTAATTTTTTATTCGCTTGCTTGGATGCTGGTAGCCCAAAGCAAGAGAGAAGTCTCCTTTTGTTAATCATTTTACAAATGTTAGAAAGATGCCCCTCACAGTGATTTAACAGCCTTGACATGTCTTACTTCTCAACCTTATGGTGTGAAGGTTTGTAGTGGCCCAGTCCATTTGTAAGAGGTGCTTTCTATATACTCAGCTCTCTGGTGCAGAGCAGAGTCCATACTTTGGGAGAAATGAAGCTTCTGGGGACACAAAGTCAGAGCAGATTTACTGATAATGGTCACAGATCTCGTGGGCTGAAATGTTTTCCAAGGACCCGCCCCGGGCACACGAGGAGACAAAAGCTCTGGGTCATTCTGTGCCTCCCAGTTTGTGCTGAAGGACACTGGGGAAAAATCAAGGGAAGATAAGGCTGAATTTAACTTACACAGGAGGGAAAAAAAGCGAGAGTGACAAACAATTTTCCAGATATCCAGGATGAAGAGATTTTGCTTATGGTTTGCACATTCAGAGTTAACTGGCAGTGTGTGGCTAACACAGTTTGGAATAAATGGGCAATGTAAAATATACATGATCTGTTGGTTCCTTTGCACAGAAATTTCTTTGATGTTTGCTATAGTGTCTATTTATAAAATTTGTGCTTCCAGGCGGGACAACATGTGATTCTTTTTTTCCCCCTGCAGCATTTCAAGTACTTTGTTTCATTATTAGATTTTCTTTAAAATTAGGAGAAATACAAGAAGAAAATCCAGCCCTTACAAGCCAATTGTAAAGATCCTTTGTGCATGTTTTTACACTGTAGGTTGATGATACAGCTACAGTTTTTATTTTGAATAAAAATTAAGGCTCTACAACAAGAGACAAGAGACAATACTTTGAGTGTTACAGTCCTTGGACATAAGAAGAGATCTTTTAACCCTATGCATTGGATTCTCCTATATGATGATGTCAAGTGCCACTATAAAGTGTATTTGATATATGTCTTTATTACTGTTGGTCTCAATGGTGTCAGATTAAAAAAAAAGTGATGAGTGACAGGGGAATTGTTGTGTGTAGTAACTAATAAAAAATAAAGGAATTAAATTAAACAATCAATCAAATATCATTATTTTGAAGGGAGGAGTTTAATAGGAAAGTCAGGAAGAAAGAAAGTATAGGAAGAACCGAACTTGGAAAATATCTTTGCACAGAAATTAATAAGAAAAAATAAATGAAAGAGGTTTTAAGCATATCAAGGTGGTTTTTGTTATCAAGAAAGTAGTAACAACTGTGCAAACGACAAAAAAACCCAAACAAATAATTTTAACAACACCATACACTCTTAAGAATACTTAGAGCTCGAACACATAGCTCTTCTGGGAAATTGCACACTGGAGTTGCTGCCAATAATGCCCTCTTCTGGCGATGCTATTGCAGCTAAGGCGACGTGTTAGTCATCTCAGGACCCTGCATCTTCAGTGTGCAGGGTGAATTCCACTGTAGGCAGGGAGAGACTTTTATCTGAGTTAAATGTCACAACCCCTTTTTTTCCCCCCTCAGTTCCAAAGACTAGCTGTAGGTAAATTATTTTAATAAGGTAAGAGATACCACAGTACAGTTTTCTTTTCTTCCTTTTTTTTTCCCTTACCCCAAATAATGCTCTCTATGTCATCTGTATATTTATGATAGCTCAAAGACATGGGTGTGTGGATCTAATTAAAAATGTGAAAGGGTTTAGCAGCCTGCTGCTTCCCTGTGAGTCTCTTGTTGCCAACTCTTGGCAGCTCTGCTGTCACTGAGCCAAATGTTTAGTCTTCAGCTGAACTACTGCCAGTGAGCTGCGCTGCATTCTGGGACCACAGAGCCTCGAGGTACCGTGTTAAACTATCTCACATAAGGATGTGCAGTGAGCTGGACTTCATATTCAATCACCCAAAAGAAAAGTGAAGGAGAAAGCCTACTTTTGCCTGGTGAGCCTTAACGGTGTATAAGACACAATGACCAAATCCTCCAGGATTTCGCATCAGGGAAAACAAATAGTTTCTTGAGATGGATCAACCCATGCATTTTTTTAATATGCCTATGCAGCAATGGCAGTATTTACATTTAGTAAATTTAGTTTAAATCAGTCTTCTCTGGATAGGGAATTAAAAAAAGAAAGAACAAACCCCCTGGCTTTCTATAATGGGTCTCTGGCCTTCATGTAAATGCCTCATGTGAAATAAACATCTTCCAACTCAACTCCAGGTATCCTTAGCAAGTATAGGGCAGTTTGGTCTAGAAAAAAAAAAAAAAAAGGCATATGTGCATTCCAGTCAGCAGCAGGAAAGCTATGTTGATAGAAACGTGCTTAGCACAGTTGCATTGCTTAATAAATTCAGGTATAATGTGGAGATAGATGGGGTTATAGGCTAAGCTGGCCTGTAGGCTTTGATCAGTGCTCCAACTCACTTAGGGCTTAAAGTGGACTGGAAGAATTGCCAGGTCTCATGAGTCAATGATGGATTTCCAGCAGATCAGAATTAAATTCTCCTTTTAGCTGTTCTCCCTGCACTCTTTTCTGCAAGGGAAATTACTTCTGCCAACAGCAAAGCAGTGTGTGTGTCTTCATGATATTTCTTTCTCTTTTCTGTTTCTCTGCCATCCCATTTCTATCTTTTGTATCACGCTCTTCTCATTTTAACACCATTTTTATTCCCTTCCCTTCCCTTCCCTTCCCTTCCCTTCCCTTCCCTTTTCACTCCTCTCCTAAGATTTTTTTTCTTCATCTGCCTGGATTTCACATCACCCTTTTTTTATTTTAACTTTTATTACCCTTCTCTAGAGCTTCCCTTCACTATTGTAATGTTCTACCTGAGAGAATGAATGAGCCACCACTGATGTTAGTTCAGGGACTTAGCAGACACTTTATTCCTGGAAATATTTTCTTTGTATGTTTTTGAAACCAGCACAATGGCAAAACAAAAACAAGGTGCTGCTGATTGCACTGTTGCTCCAACTCTTAATGCTGGGTATTTAAGAATAAAACTACAGTAAAAAAAAATGTTGGCTTATTATCAAAAACTTGTCTGCATTCATTCATAATGCTAAGTATAGATTAGACACACAGCACTAAAGGGGCAGAGAGAGAGGAAAAAAATAAACATTTACACTAATGATCATGCATTTTTTTGCAAAAAGGCATTTGAAGAAATAGAAGCAGGCACAAGTGTGCAACACACCTGAACTCTACCTCTTTGATCTTTCCTCTAGGGTCCTTTTTGTTGCAGTGGGCCAGCTCTGGGAAGGAGGCAGGACTCAGAAGCCGCTTGGCATCCAGCCCAGGCTTTGTGGGCCACTGGAGAGATGGATAGCTAGGTGCAGAAGTGCCCTGAGGCAGGTGTTAAAATGTTGTTCTTAGTTCCTTGGTGGTAATCATTGCAAAACAATCCTGTCTGCTCTATTCGTATCAACAAGCTGCTTTCCATGGCTCGTTGCTAAGAGACAGGACTGTTGCTTACAAGTTGCTTAGTGCCTTAGACTTTCATAATTTATAATTTATTATCTTAGCATAAAAATTTGTTGGGGTTTTTTATTTTATTTTTCCACCAGCTCAGTAATTGTTGCGTAAAACAAAGGTCATGTATCTACCAGAGTAGCAGTTGCTCTTATAATATACTTTGTATGGTTTTGGTTCTGTGAAAAGACAATGCTATTATAAACTGAAGATGAATATCATTTTTGTCCATTAACTTCTTGCATTATAAGACTGGTTAGGTCAATAGATTCCCTCCAGATTTCTTTACTATTGAAAACATGTTTCTGTCCAACCAAGAAGGAAATTAATTGAAATTATTTCAATTATCACACGAAAGACATCAGCCCTTCTTGCTCTACACTTCAGCACCTGATAGTTCAACTCAATAATCCTACTTTCACAAAGTTAGTTGTAGAGATGTTTAACCAATTCCAGAAATTACTTTTGTGCATTTCTCTAGTTTTGTGAATATACAAACCTTACCTTGCTAAAGCGTTTTTTACTAAACACTAGTTATATCAGCTCACTGAGGAGTAATGCCAAAGAGGAAATGAGAATAATTTGCAGACTTGTTAAGTTGCAAAATAACTCTGTCACAGATCACCAGTTTAAGGGGAAAAAAGAAAAAACACCAAGAAGAATAACTTATTATTATACTCCCTGGTGGAAATTAAGGATCCTGACCTGGGCTTAGGTTTTACTTTACTGTTTAACAGGAAAGATGTACATACAGCTGATGCTGTGGTATTAAACTAAAACACATCTAAGAGCTCCACCAGTACAAAACATTGCTACACTTAATGCTTTAGAAAATGAAGGCAAAGTTACTTTTGCCCCATCATTTCAGTGAACTGGTTTTGCCAGTTAGAACCAAGACCTGCATCAAAGAGAGCTGTAGAAATGGCTCTGGAAATGGCTTGGTGCAGATAGTGCTCCTACTGAGAAGCTTTTGAGGGAGTGCCTACCCAGCAAAATAAAGGTGTGTTTTCCAGCATACCTGACCTTTTTCCATCCAGCAACAACAGTGAAGTTGGGCTTGCAAGCACAGGACAATACAGCCAGGGTTAAGGCATGTATTACCACACCTTGCTGTCCTAGCTAGCTAACATAAATGAAATTACCTGAATATGTCCTGCTGTGCAAGCCAAGTGCATTTTAGTCAGTTTAAATGCATTCTGGAGTTGGTCCTCTGACCAGTGAAGGTTACTCATGGGGTAGCCATGCTGATCAATGCCTGAGATCACTCAAAAGCCCATCCAATCTACAGCCAGAAATTTTCCATGACTTCCAACAGTCCATAAGAAATATAGTTCTTCTCAATACCATAATGAAAGATACTGCCTTCAGTTTAGGAAGAAAATGGAGATACAGCTTGAATGAATGAGATGCTAAGAACTTGTGTGTTCCTGAATTCCTCTGAAATCCTCCTTACTAATTCTGATGTAAATATCTCCCCCTCATATAGTTACTTAAGAAAAGTGGGTTCCAAAACAATGTAAAGGAAGCCATACTATTCTGCTACTTGCAGAGTTTGAGTGACATGAAGTTAAATTGAGGAATCTGGGTGAGGAAAATATCCTCCTCATATTTTCCTTGTTTATGAGTATCTTTGGCAATAATACCTCATTTCCTGTAAAAAAGGGGTACCTTATATGCATGCAATGTTATGACATGATCCATACCTTCTTTATATAAGTTCATGTTGCTGAATTATTACTGCTGCAACCATTCACTCAAACATCAGAAGAGATGAATAGGGAGGAGGAATATAATTTATGCATTAACCATCCAAGAAGGGCACTCCTGTTGACTCTATACATGCGTCACAATTCTCCACAGAACCAGCTGGAGCATATTTAGTGAAAGGAAAAGGTGGACTCAATGCTAAGGAACTGATCTGTTACAGGAAATTATGATCAAAACTCTCCTTCAAAACCATTATATGTTTATCCTGCTTTATTGAGGGGGCTGGTGGGGGAGGATACAATCAAATGGCAATATCTGCTCACTGTTTCTTAGATAACATGAACTGGAAAATATATCAACAGTAATATGTCTACAGACGGTGACCTGACCTTCTGAAAGAGTCCTTAAAATCTGTGAAGGAGGATTTTTGGATTTTAAACTCTTATGGTTGTTGGGAAAAGAAACAGATTTATGGTTGGCTGCTATGTTAAGGTTCTTGGGTGAGCAATAGGCACCAAATGCTTGGAAATCGTTGTACAAGTGCAAAAGAAAGAAGCTGCAAAAGGTGTTGTTAAGTGACAAATCTACAGTTTTAGTCCTTAGGTTAAGTTTGGTGGGAGAAAGAATCAGAGATTTGATCCTATGACTAATTCTACTGGGAATCCACATGTGAAAATACCCAAATATTCTTGAGGGGCAGTTGTCAGTTGTTCTCTCAGGTATGTCAAGTCCATAGTCTAATCTGGAGGTTCATAGTCTAATCTGGGGCTCAGTTAGAAATCTGATGAATTATTGTATCATACAAAATCAATGCATGTTCAACAGGCCAGATCCTGGGGTTCAAAATGGAAAGGTTGATGGATCGTTATCTAGGTATAGTTCTTGCATTAATAGGTTCATTTGTATTTTATCAGGACAGTAATAACTGTTTAAACAAGCCATATGAACAAGTCATATGTTAGACTAAATAATCCTAAGAAAGTGAAAATACTCTGAGTTTTCAACAAGTCAGTTAGAAGCTACTAATGCTTTTTAAATTGGGGGGTGGGGGTGGGGGGAAGAGGGTACTGTTGTATTTGTTTGAGTTTTTTTCCCCCACTCTAAGTTTTCTCTGTTTGGACAAAAAATGCATTATAATCTGGGGAGGGGATATTGGTCTGAAGGACTATGCATGAAGATGCTGTGTCAAGAAAGCCCTCCTGGCAGCTTACGATTTTTGGGTGAACAGAGGAAACATTTTTCTCTTGGTTTTGGATGCTCTGCTTTCACGGGCAGAGCATCCAAATCTGTAGAAATTGCTCTGGAAATGGCTTGGTGCAGATAGTATTATGTATCTAAAGTAAATAAAACTTGTAATTTCAAAAGAGTTTATAAGTAAAAGCATTTGATTGCAGGTTTGCTTTAATGGATTAACAAAACAAAACTGAAAAGACAAAGCTCATCAGAAATCACGGTTTCTTAATCACCTGATTAATTTGTCTTAGGGGTCTCCTGAGAAGATGGTGGTCCTAGGCCACCCAGCAGCAACTCAACATCTTGAATGCTCAGGCCTCTCTTCAGGGAAAATCCTGAAAAATAAGAGGGAGGGCTCTTCCCTGCTCCCCTCTCAGGCAAAATGCCCACTGAATTCAATAGGATTTTTGCATGAGTAAGTCAAGCAGGATTTGGCTCTGGAAGGACATAACAAGATTGAGCAGCCTTGGTTCCCAGTAATGGTGTCCCATTGTGCTGTGGTGTGGTAGAACACGCAGTGCTGGAGTGCATTCTGTCAGTGCCTCCGTCTTTCAGAGGATATTGTAATATCTCATTATTGTGAACTAGAAGAAAGGAATCTGGTAGAATTAAGACGAGATTATTGTAGGGTTTTCAGAAGTACAAAAAAATAAGCAAAGAAATGTAGCATTATGAACACAGGATATTAATAGCTTACTTTTGCTCTGTGAACAGTCTTTAATTCCAAGCATATTGAGGCAGATGACGTTTGTCAGTGGTGCCTAGTGGCTCCATTCTAACTTATGGATACATTACCAAAAGTCTGGCTTTTTAGCCGAGACTGTGAGTTCCTGATTGCCTCCTGACAGTATCTAAATGATTACCTCTCCCCGATCTTGTTGGTGCCACAGAGCTGGCATATTGTGTTGGATTTGTGAAGTGAGGCATCTGAAACAGGCCTTGCAAAGCATCCTGAGAACCTGGCTTTGGCAGCAGGGTGAAGTGTGGTATTTTCCCTGGCTGGGGTCTGTGCATTCCTATTGGTGGACACTTGATCACAGCGTGGTACAATGTCTCTGTCGTAGGGCGATCCAAACGCAGGTCACCCATAAATCCCACAGGTCTTGCAACGTGCACCCTCCAAGCTGTTTCTGGAAGGGCACCAGAGCTGAGATAGGTGACATGAACCACAGGTTTTGCATGTCACATGAGCATGCCCTGCCCATCCGTGGAGTGGGCTGTGGTGTGCTTTGGGCACATGCCAGGGAGTAGCTCAGGCCATGATTACTCCTGTGTGACTCAAACCTTACACCTACTCAAAGGCTTTTGTCCATGTGAATTAGAAGCTGACTGTGAACATAGGCTGGACCTTGAGTGAAAAATATTTGCTCAGAATATGTTTTAGATGTGTCCAGTTTGCATCTACAAACACACCAGTGTTACTAGATGTACAAATTCCAGACCAAATCTTTCACAAATCCTGGGTATTATGGTATTTGTTCTAGACTTTTAAGAGATACTTGCTGAAGAATATGTCTGATTTTGCTAGTCAAATGGGAACAGGTACCAGATTAGAGGGTATTTCTGGAAGGTATCAGGTGTGTCTGTGACCTCACCTCAACTGTGGCCATCCTCACCAGGTGTGGCCATTGTTTGAAGAAAGTCCCAACAGGCACAAGAGTTGCACAAGCCCTCAGGAAGCTGGAACTTGCCTGTAAGAAATATCTCTGAACGCTGTAATCAGAGAAATGGGGTAATCCATGGGGTTTTTTATGTCACCCTGATACAAACAAAAGTCAATAGGTGTCCTGTCTGGGGTGTTTACCAATTGATATAATGCCTGCCATTGTCTGCTCAAAACAAATTCCTTGTGTAGGTAGGTCCTTTGACACACACAAAGATTTTTTTTTTTTTAAGCACTCTGAAATGTAATTTATACAGAGTTTATATGGGATGTGTGCCTGTGTGTGTACACATACACAAATAAAATATTGGTAAGTTGCAAAGTGGGAAGTATCAAGTACACAGTGAAAACCACAAGGGTCAGTATGACTTTGTGATATTATCTAAAAAAAATGTAACTATTTCTACATTTAGAGAGTCCCTGAGACTGTTAGTGGTACCTGGAAGGCATAGCAGGAACTTTTATTTAATACAGACCTGCTTCTGATGTGCATTATTAATTGATATTTATAAAGAAGTGCATTAAGAGTTATCTGGGTATAGGCACTACTATAAAGCCATAAATATATTTAGCTAGATTTTATAGTTCCTTAAGATCAGTCACCAGAGACAGAGAATGATATATATTTGATATGAATAACATCTGTATTTGTGTCTAAATAGAGAAGGAAATGCATCTGTCTTTAGTAGATGTCTCTTTTTAATGTTTCAGCCTGCAAGAAATGCACATTAATAGCAGCTTCTTCCCTGAGGAAGGTTTTGAACTGGAGTACTTGAGAAGAAACTCACAACAGAGCAGCCTAAAGTGCCACCCAGTCCCTTTTAATTAGCACATAGAAGTCCCCCAACATCCAAGATATGATTGAGACTTTCTGCCATTTCATTTTAATATCAGTGTTATATGCTAACGTTTGTCAGACTAAGCTAAAAAACCACTTCTTTTTATGTTGTTTCCCACATGCAGAGCAGACCTCTTACATTTTTGTTGGCTGCTAACGTACTAAGCGTTTTTTGGCAGCATGCGGTTCTGGATTGAAGCCATGCATGCAAGTCTTCCACAGTAAGTATGGCCCAAAGGATTAGAGATCAATGGATTTAGTTATCTGGTGAAGTTCCCCTGCCTCTCTGGTGCTATTAAAAGGTTTTGCTATTGTAACGAGCACCAGAACTTTTCATTTTAAACTTGCCCAACTGAGGCTTCCACTTAGGCTGCAAAGTGTAAGAAAGTTACTGGACTTCTGCAGGCAGATTTACTGTCATGCCACTGAAATGCAAGTCCAGGAAAAACCCCAAACAAATATTTCATACATTGGAAGACAAAAATTGTTCATAAAGGAGGAAAAAAACAACACTATAGTTTGTTTTCTCAACGTAATCAGAGGATGCTATCTTAGAGAAAATTGCCTTCTAATTACTTCATAATCAAATCCTGAGCAATGGGGTAGAGACTTTTAGAAAAAGTCTGATGCCTGAAGTACTGCCAACCTGAGTAAAAGGAATCCTCAGTCCCAAGAGCTCAGGGGCCTCCAAACCACAGACCTGGCCCGTGGCTGGGCTGCTGCTGGCTGTTGGCTGCAGACTAGTGGACACTGCTCATTGCTCCCCGCTCTGACTGACTCTGAAGCTTTTGTGTGCTGTCCAAAGCTACTGATTTGGGCCCCAAAACACCTACTTCCTGCCCCTTCCCTCCACAAAGAAATGTGAACAGCTGCCACAGAGATTTTCTCTGCTGTGCATGTGTAGAGATTCCTCCTGTGTTTGGCGTCCCTGCACAAGAGAAATGTGCCATAAAGCCCTTCAGGATTTGGCCTATGCCGTGTGGGAATATCTTGACTTTCAAGTTTGAGGGACTAAGTAGTTTTTCATTTTCTTATTTTCAAACATGGGACTCCCTGAACAGAGAAAAAATCATAACCCAGTTGATATATCATTTTTCTTTTTAAGCTGAACAGAATAAGCCATTCCAGGCATTTGCCTTCACAGCGGACATAGTAGGTAAAAATGGAGCTCATGTGTGGGTCCACCCTGTGTGTGCAGGGAGTGGAAGGTGAGCAGGAACTGTTCTGCACTTTCCCATTATCTTTGCCCAGACCTCAGTAAAGATTCAGGCTCTGTTCCTGTAGTAACCAAACCTTATAGGTCTCTACACAAGCCCTTATAGTCTACATGGAGGGAAATTAGAAGAAGGAAATTATGGAATTTTTATTAGCAAGCTGCAAATAATGACACATTATTTGCACTGTCACAAGTGGATGGTAAAAGGTGATAAAAACCCACAGAGAGTCAACAGGGCAGATTCCAACTTCAGCTATAGGTTAACACAATAGTATTCATTTTCTGTGTCCAGAGCCATATCTTACGTTGCACTGTGTATTTATGAAATTCTTTGCAGCTGAAGTGACCCACACACGTCTGAACAACCCCAAATCATAACAAGGGCCCTCCTACCACATAGTTAAAGCAAGAATCACCAACTGCAAAGAATCCAAAGCTGTTAACTCAAAGTCTTGCTGGGTGACAGCCACCCTAGCTCAAACATTAACATCTTTGGCACCTCAAAGTAGAGCATAAACCTGCCAAACAAAGGACAGGACAACATATAGTGCAAGAGGACACTGTCCTGAGGAGGTGATCTGGTTTTGATAAAAAGATTACTGCTGATTTCAGGATTTTACTGTCCATGAAAAATGCCCTCAATTGCCAACTGTCCTGAAAAGCTCTTCAAACTAGCAAGTGTGCCCAGAAACAGACAATCAGGCTACTAGGCTCCCTAGGGAAGCCACATAGTTCTATATTGCGGGGAACAAAATGTAAATGTACTCTTCATAAGGGCAGCCAGATAAAATAAGAGCTAATCCAAACACCGAACTAAGTCCAAAACCTTTGTGAGAGTGCAGATAAACACTCTCTAAGTTATCCATGTAAATTATTGTCCAGGCATAAAAAGCTCATCGAACTTTGCTGCTGCCCTAAAGTCCAAAAAAATCCTGTCCTACAAGCATCTATCGTTCCAAGATGATACAGATGCTTTGTAGCTTTCATTCACACGAGCTGAATTTTTGGAGCCTTATCCAAAGTGAATTTTTGAAACTTCCCCAAATTTAGAGGCTCACCCTTCAATGGTTTTTATGTGCTTCTAGTTCTACCCATTTATCAATAACTCCCCACTCCCATCCAAAAGTTTCATATTCATTTCCATTTTCAGATCTTCTCGAGCTCTGAAAATCAATGCACAAGTGACTCTCTCATGGATAGAGTGCACTAAAAATTTTCCTCGTTACAGTGTCTGCTACTGACGATGGTTTGAAGCAGGGAGGCAAATGGGGATCAGAACTTTCTCAGCACTGGAGCTGGTGTGTGTTTGAGGTTTATTCCAGTGCAGTAGATGTAGGAGCCAGACCAATACATCAGATCTGAATGCTGTCTGCTTTGGGGAAGCAATTGTGTCCCGAAGTCTCTCCTCCCAGCCAAGATCCTTTCCCATTTATGATTCCATTCCTAAAGTAGCATCCAGCCCATTACACTGCTCTCATTGTCAGCATCTGCAGGTGTCTCCAGGTAGAGCTTGTCTTGGTTTGTGTGTGTGTGTGTGTGTGTGTGTTCTCTTCTACTTAATTTCTATTTAAAAAAAATACCCTTTAATTTATAATTTTTCCAACAATCTCGTTGAATGATTACCTTTAGCTGTCCCTAACTGAGCTCACATACACCTATGTTTACATTTTTGTGGGTTTTCTATGTGTTTGCCCTCTTGCTTTTTTTTGCTTTTGGTGGTCTCAGAGTCCTAAACCATGTAAACAGACTTAAGAGATGTGCAGCACTTTCAGGGGCTGCAGAGGAAAAGGAAACCCAGCCAATTTCAGCCTCTCTGCCACTTGTATCAGTGCAAGAGTAGCTAGAGGAAGAACTGCAAACTCAGGGCCATGATGTACATGGTGGCTAACAGTAAGGTTATTGCATCACGTGTACCATCATAAAGGATTCCATCCATTTCCTCCGAAGAGTAGGAAAACTTATTTAAAAGAACAAAATATAGCATTCTGTAGGAGCCAGTGATTTAATAAAAAGGGTTGTCTGGACCTTCACTAAATTACATTAACAATTTTCAGTTTTCTTTGTTTCTTGCTTACCAGTGGGGGAATTGTGTTTAATTTAAAATATTTCTCAACAGCTTACAAAGAAAACAAGTCTAAAAGCAAATGTCCAAAGTTGTTTTCTTCTATTAAATTACTCATATTATTCTCAGTCTGTGTTTATATGTTAATACAGTGATACATATGTCCTTCCCCTGATTTCCTAGCATGTCTTCTTTCACTACTCCTCTTGTAGCACTCCCCAAAGATTTGCCTGTATCAGTCCACAGTGACTGATTTACACACCAGAAAGTCTCTGAAAGCATAAAGATGCATCATGCATAGTACTGCCTCAGTTTAAAGCAGGGACAAGCACAAATTAATTCCCATGATATTTATGGGAACTTAAACATAGAAGGGCAGAGAATTAAAACCAGGGATGCTCCCAGGGATGCAGGGAGACTGCTGGCTGAAATACTCCCTTGGATGAAATCTCACCAGGAAAGTGTTTGGAGCCTAACCCTAGACTTTACACGCCAAGCTCTTCAGTCTGGTGCTATTCTAGATGTACCAGTTCAATCTGTGGCAGTGCGTGACTCAGCCAGACCTCACACAGCTGAACTGAGCCTGGAAGCCTCAGCCTATGAATTCCTGGGTTAGACTTCACTTTCTCTGCCTGTTTTCTATTAGCTCTGTGGGTTTTCAGGCTTTTATGGCAATCCTCTGACTGAAAATTACTGCTGCCCAAGACAGCCTGACTGCCAACAAGGTTGCAAACACAGAAGATCCTTTTCAGTAATTCTTTGGGCCATGAAGGGTTGGTTATTTCCAAACTTTTCATTAAATGTACATTTCTGAAAGCTAAAACGTTTATTTCCATACGCTCCTCTCTCTCTTTTTCTCTCTCCCTCTCACTTACTCTCCTTTTTAAGCTGACATCAAGAATTCAGGCACAGAGACAGAGAGAGAGAGGGAGGGAGTACAATTATATTTTTCGTGTAACTCTACTGAAGTCAAGGACCTTACAGTAAGGAAAAATCTGGGGCTGCTCTGTTTATTTTCTTACTCTTGGTTTGCTTAATTTCATGCCACTTAAAATTACATTTAATTGCAGCAGTTCTCTATTTCATTTTCAGTTGTGCTCTTTTCCCAGCATGTTCCCCAGGACATTGTAAGAAAAGAAAAGCTGAATCAGTTTGGAAAAACATGAATATTTCTGAACGTGTGGACACTTCTCACTTCTCAAGTGTGGGAGGAATATTTCACTGCCCACCTACCCATCACTCAAGTGTCCCGATCAGGTTATTGAAATAAATTAACCTTAAGAATAATTATCTGAGAAGAATTCTCTTCCTGTCTCAAAAAGCACATCTATTACCATATAAGCTTTGTTACCTTGGTAGTTTACACATGGGCTGATTTCAATAAATAAATTGAGTGATGCCTAAATCCTGTGAGGCACTCACTCTTCACTACTCAATAGATATGAAGTTGTGTTACTGGCAAATAAAAGTGTTCCCTCAAAGCTCACTCTGCTCTAGTTGCAATTTTGAAACAACAGCTTGTACCAAACGAGACGTTTTTCCTCTGGAAGATGAGGCCCTGACATGTGGCCAGCTCCACCTGGGCTGGGGGAAACATAGATCGAGGATTTTGCTAAAAAGCCTCTTGCTGAGGTTCCTTGGCACTCATCAGCACAACCTCTTGGACCACATTCACTCTTACTTTCATTTCCAAATTCAGTAAGTACTCACACAGTGGAGTTCAATTCTCTTGAAATCCGTGGCCAGTGAATTTCAAAGTCACACATAGGCATTCACATGCATGAGTAGTCACACAGGAGATTGCTCATACACCAAGCAGTGAAACCAAGCCACGTGACTTAGGGAAGCACTCCTAACTCAGTTACACATCTTGAATACTCTATATGGAATATTTGGAGACAACTGTTCATGATTAACCCAGAAAGGTTTTAAAATATTTACATTCTTCCTTGTGGCCCGCATTCAGCAAGGTATTCAGGCATATGTGTAGCTAAGCAAATAAATAGCAGAGCATGGTAGGAAAGCACAGTGTGAGGAATAACTGAGATGTTTTACTCCTTCTGTCAATGGATATCACCTCTCAATTGATAGATGGGAAGAAATGTGTAAAAAACATACAGACAGGGAGAGGACAGTGATCTGGAAGTGGGGTGTTGTGACCTGTTCACATATCAGTGCTGGTCCTTAGAAATGTGGAAAAAATTACACAAGAGAATAGAAACCACATGGGATAATTTTCGAAAGGAATCACAGTTTAATATATTTTTAATGTCAAAACCTTTGTTGCAAGAAAGTTTTACTTCTGGATTTTTCATGAGCAAGAAAAAAAAATACATTGCATGATTTATGCATTTCAAATTATTTGCTCAGCTCACTACAGAATGAATTGATACACTGCAGAAATCTATATTACATCTATTTCACCTTCTTTTAGCTTTGAGGATACATGGCAAAACAGCTTTGCTTAATGCTATATTCATGTGTCCTGTGGGAGAATAACTATTTTTTGTAGCTTTTCTGCATCTGTGTATTCATTAAAGACACACACAAATACACAGAAGCACTGAAATATGAAGAGAACCCCAAAAGCAAAGGAAGCTGAATTGGAACATATTTCTGAATTTGTTTGCAAACCTGCGACAGTGAACAACTCTCAAAAAATAATACTGCTGGGTGAGACTGCAAAGTTTTGGGGAAGTTCTTTGAACACATGTAAACATGATATGTGTAGGCAAATGTTTAACTTGCCTTTTTTACTTCTACAAATTATATTATGAAATCAGACATCTCTGACTTCTTAGGAATGTCATATCAATGTATTCCTTCAAAACAGATAATTGCAGGGAACTGCTCTGCTTCTCAGCTTCTATAGTTTTGATTGTTCCACTTTCAGGCTGATAATGATCAGACGCTTCAGTTGTTTTAGCAGTTCATTTACATAATACAGGTAGTTTGGGAAACATCACCTGCAGCCCCAAATGCAGTGTGTTAGACACTGCAGACTCTGAACAAAAAAGAAACAAACACATTGAGTTTATGCAACTGGAGGACAGAGACAAGTCTTGTGCTTTCATTCACTGCCCTTTGATCACAGGGACCTACATTTTAATCCATCCCAGGCAGAATCATGGAAAATGTATTTGATCTGATAGCTGTATCAGCACTACTTTAATACGCTGCTTTCTCAGATTCAGGATTGAAGCATCTAGATTTAAAATGTCCTTCTGCTGCCAAAAGAGATTGAATTTGACAGATGAGGATTTATGAGTGCTGCTCACACGTAGCAGAGGTCACCTCATATGGTCACTCCTATATTGTTCCTACGAGAGAAGGCACTGTAGTGGTTTGGAAGTAGTAATATGAAAGATATAGTGTGTGTCTTGTTACCACACACATAATTAGGATCTTAATGAGAAGCTTTCTATTAACATTGTATTAAGGCTAGTGACCTAGAGTGATACAAAGTCAATGGACCCATTACATTTCGTGCCATACTGTACAAAGTCCCACTGAGAGACACAGAATATTGAAGGACCGTCCATACGATGCCCTCAGGGTCTATTCTCCCTTTGATGCATATGTATAACTCTCATTAATGTTAATAGAAGTTACTTCTGAATAGTTAGGGGAGAACAGACCCTCTGTTTAATATGAAAGTGTGCTTGGAGGAGATTCCACAGCAGCTCTGGGATCCCAAACAATGTCAATGAAGTTGTGACAAATCAATAGGAGAGCAGCAAGTGAAATCAACTGGACATAGTGCACAATCCATACTGTATGCCCAAAATACATTGGACAGAAAATGCTCCCCTCTTCCAAACCTCCTCCAGAAAGACCTATGGTATAATTTGTAATGAAGGCAACCTAAGCCAAAACTGTCATATTCTTTACTCATCCTTTTCTCTTATATAATATGCTCAGGAAATGATCCTCATTTTACAGACAAGAAACCACCTCATCTAACTTTCATAGTCTAAGGATCAGTTTAATCTACTTTTCTAGACTCTTTTTATGATTCACAGGGACCACAAGCCACCTAAAGTAGGTAATAGCTCTGATTGTGTCAAGACAAGATAATTCAGCCTCTAGGGGTGCAAATTTCCCCCTGCTGGCTGCACAGGAATTGTACACTCAGCTGACTCACATGAGGTGTCTGAAACCACTTTGTGGTCCTACAATATGTATGGAGCTGCATGAAGTCCTCAGCCTTGGTTTTCAAGTGTCAGTCCAACTTCTCCAGCCACCTTAGAGTTTTCCTTTCTTGACAATGACTCTAGATCCCTGGAAGCCTCGCTGTCTTTGAAAATGTAGTGTTTGCATGAAAATAACCTCTGTGATGTTCAGCAGGTTTTCTCTGGAGAGCAGCATATTCTCTGTGCAACAGTAAAACATTGCTGCAGAGGCACTGCCTGGCACATGTACAATTGTAATCATTCTCTGTATGGATACTATGAAGCAATGGTTTAGATTATTTTAATTAAAGATTATAACTCTAAAAGTTCCCAGCATCTACCTGAAGTCTCCTTCTGAAACCCGTGGGCAGACCCTCAATGCCTGCCAAGGACCAGGAAGAGCAGGGAAGCTGGGGCAAGGCAAGTGAGGCAGTGTGGGGTGGGCAGTCCCACCACATCCAAGGAAGAAGAAAAGAGCAGATCCAGTGATGATTCTTGGTCCAACCATTGTCCAGTGATCATCCTTGAGTCCATATAGGTGAGGCCAGTCCAAAGTCAAGCCAGAAAGCCAAGTTAGAGTAGCTCAGAAAGAAGCCAAAGGTGAAGGTCTTGGGCCCAGGAAGCCAAACTCCAGGCAGGAGTGGGGAAATGAGCTCAGGTTCTTAGCAACATCACTTCACAGTGGAAACTTCAAACTTAAATTTCTAAAATGCTTACGCTGTTACATTTTACTGTGTATGTGCAATAAAAGTAACCAAAGTTACTCTGAATTTTGCAAGTAAATATGGGTGATAGGTCCAACTATGTGGCTAGAGGAGGGCCCTATTGGGGCATGCATCAACCAAGGCACTTTAAAGTCATCACAAGAATGAGTCAAGCAGGCTTTGTGCTCCAGCTCTCTTCTGCAAACATCTATGCTGGCAGTGAAACACTGTGTGTTGTGTCATTAGACCACCTTGGAGTGAGGACAGACAGAAGGATGGATCTGAATTAGTGAAGGATGACAAAATGGGAAGGTACTCTACTGTTAGTTCTTCTCTATACCTCACCAGCATATCTGGCTTTCACTTCTTTTAAGTATCTTCCCATCCCTTAGGCAATGACTTATCTGTGATTACTCTATGACCATATTATCTTTTATCAGGCCCCTCTCTGACTCACCCTGCCCTGTTCTGTACCTAGGAGCACGTTCCCAGGAAGTGGGGACTAGTCATCAGTTTCAGCACACCAAGGTTCAAAGGCACTGTAACACCCCTGGGTGAGATGCTCTTACTGCCTGGTTTAGACCTGTGCAGGAGTGCAACCACAAAGTCTGCTACCATTGTCAGTCTGAACTCCTACACATTAAAATAGTCCCTACAAACTTTAACGTGGCTGTGAGGACTACTTAAGTTTTTACCTCATTGTCACACTACACCTTTACTTTTCTCCTGTAAGTACACATATTTGTGAAAACACACAGCAATGATAATTTGTGAAAACACACAGTAATGGAAAACTGAAACTCTAGAAACAAAAGTTTCCACTACAGTTAAGAAAAGAAATCTATGGTTTGGAGTTTTTCAGTGTTTCAGGCAATGACAGTCCTACGGCTTGTGCTGAACAATATATGCAAGACTGAAATATTTTTGAACAAAACCAAGCAGAAAAATAAAATTACTATGTTTGTATATGTTTCTGCATACAGACATGCCTAAATCTGGCAGTGAGTGCTTGCAGATATGACTTTTTCTCCTTTTGTATGACTATACATTGAGATACATGCAGCCAGTGTGTGTACACACTACATTTAGTTAAAAAATAAAGACTTCTATTCATATCTGCCTTGATAAATGCATAAATGTACAGACAGTTTCTTGGCCACAGCTACTGCGTGCTTGACAGATATGGTCACCTCATACCAGACCTCACCTAGACCTGGGGCAAAGACAAATCCAGTTTGATTGATTGGGATATTGTGTATTCATTCATTAGTCCAGGCTTTGGCAGACAAGACCTGGCAGGTATCTTCTTGTAAGCAGACGGCTTTCCTGGTGTGGTCTTGGCTTTTCTGGCAGCTTAGCTGTGAAATTTTATACACTTCTGTGGCGGGGATTAAGGCTATCAGGACTCCAAGATTTCTCATATATTAGACAGCATATGCAGATCAAACCTCGTGCTGTATTCCCTGTCCCTAAGAAAATGAAGTCTGAATTGGTGCTTTTGGGCTCTCCTATGTAGGGTGGATCTGGACCCATTTTTCAAAGATTCTTTTAACAAAGAAAGCACCTAGAGTTTGCAGTGAGTTCCATATACTTATCTCTTCCACTTGATTTCAACACAGTCCCCTAAGCCTGAGCTGGGTTTTAATATGGCCTCCAGAGAGAGAATTAAAATGAAAATTATAACCAAAACTGAAGACCAGAAAACAACCCAAAAGTTCCAGTGATAATGCCTGATTTATAAATCAATTGCATGTCAGAAGTACAGATTTCTGGGGTTTAGAGATATCTCATCATTAAGGTTGGTGCTAAAATCTGTAGGCTGAAATACTTTGGTTACTGAAGCACACAGCAGAGGAAAACAACTCATACCAGCCATTTAAATTCTTTTTTTATTCATTATTTTCACTAGGTCATAAATCCACCACTTTGTAAACTAGCCAAGAAAAATGTAAATTGTATCACACTGCAGAGGACAAGAATTTGTTCAAAGTGAGGAAAGTTCATCAGTTAAAAAGTACCAATGAGACCAAATTAAAATAAATGTTCTCAAGCCTTACTTTCAGAAAATCTATTTTATAGTATTTAGATGGTAAAAAATGCATTCAAATCCACTGGAAATCTCTTTGTGTACTACTAGAGTGGAATAAAATGCCTTATTATAAATAAAAATCAGGAGCTGAGTTTTGAGGTGGTTTTCTATAGTTGTAGATTCCTGGTGTCTGAGGGGCAAAGCAAGAATTTAATAAATTTGTTCTTTCCTGTTAAAGAAAGAGTTAATACAAATTATGCACTTATGCTTTTAAAGTGCAGATATATTAGACTTTGAGAAGGAAAGCAAAGCATGTAAATATTGCTGGTCTGCTTCTCTTTTTTGTAATTCAGTCAACATGTAGTCTTTGTTTTTAATTAAAAAAAGCTGACAGCATTATAGTCTCTGCACTCCCATTCTTCCAATGCCAGATCAGAACTAAGCACAATTTTAGATTCTGAACCTGGAACAGCTTAGATTAATGCTTGACTTGATGGGTATGATTTGTCTGTTCAGTGGGTTGTCTTCAATACAGCTTCTCATTCTTCAAGGAGTTAAGCAGGCCTGTATGTAATTACAAGCACAAAAATTGAATGCATTTATTGAGGTCAGTATGACATGGCAGAGGAGGGAGATCAATATTCTTTTGAGGGGACACAGAGTAGTTGTATTATTATTAAATAATTAAAAATTACTAAATGATTCATGTTTTGTTTTGCTTTATTCATTCAGTGTTTAACAGGTAGGATTTTCTGCTACTTGATTAAAGACAACTACATTTCCTGTGAGAGCATAGCTAAAATTATTGTGTAGAATTATGAAATAAAAGATTTGATAAAACAGACCTTTTGCAACTGCTCACTGAACATACCTAATTTCTGCTAGTAAGATATTTACTCAGTGTGTTTTCTCTAATATCTTGGATGAATAATCTTCCCATTGTACTAGGAATGGATATTTCATAACTACTTCCCTTCTGGGTTTAGTGAGTTTTGGGGTGTGATTGGTCACGTGCTAATCTTTTTTTTTTCATTAGATACCTAAATCTTTTCTAGTTAAAAGATGAAACCTTCCCATTATCTGTGATTGGCTCTGGATCACATATCTAGAGGAAACTTAATGGAGTACAATTTAATTCATACACAAACATGTTCACTGAGAATTCTGCCCATTGCCAATAACAGCATCATTCAAGGCAATAGGCATCATAGCAAAATTCCTAAAATTAAGTAATCTCACAAACACAATATAATAGCAAACCCTACCAGAAATCTCAGAGAATAAATCTCAAATGCTAGGGAAATTTGTAATTTTTTAATTTAGTAGTAGTGATAGTAGTAATAGTAGTAATAGTAATATATGTTTAGAGAACCGAGAAAATGGTGAAAATTATTACCTCAGAGAGCAGCAAATTAAAAAATTAGTGTGGTTCATTATTTATTATAACTATCTTAATTTAAGGAAAACCACTTATATTTTGTAGTTGTGTTGAGATAACTGTATGTGCAATTGACTACTCAGACACAAAAGACATATTTTCAAAAATTGCTTGAACAGTTGTTGTGAAGGTAATCAGATATTTGTGCATCAAAGGACAGACAAGGCCACAAATAAAATGTAGTTGTGTAGATTGGAATAGAGATAAGTATAACATGCCCTGCTTATTAAATACATGTTTGATAGATAAATGCTGCATCCTCAAGTGAGATTTATGAAAAGCCCAAAGAAGAATATTTTTACCAACCAGATGAAAGTACTGTAGTCTGCTTGTTTAATGCATAAGCTTTTCTCTTTTTTTAGAATGACTAGCACAAAACCCCTTGTTTTTTAATGCTGCACCAGAGTATATGTAGCTAGCATGGAAAAATCTATGTAAATAATGCTATAACAAGGATGTGTTCCCACAGCAAAATTGGACTCCCTGCTATATGTTTGTATTTAACTTGGTTCACTCAGGGCAAATGTTTTTAAAAAAGCAGCTATTCTAGGGAATTGATGTTTGACAGGCAGGGCTGTCCCCAGAATTGGCTACCCCTTGGAGTACTGAAATGAGAGAGCTTTGGTTAGTGAATGTCATTGCACTGCCAGTTCATCACCTGTTATTATGTGAACAACTTATCAAAGCAGGGCTGCACAGCCCCCATAGAGAAAAATAACATCCTGACAGGAGCAGAATGGTTTATTTTGTACCCAATCTAAATAAACAAAGTTGAAGAGAACTCAGAGATCGACTCTCCTTCCTACTACCAACTACAAAATACATAAAGCCAGTGATGACAACTTTTCCTCCTTCATTGCTTTCCTAAAGAGCTGAGGCTTGTCTGAAAGACAGTAGGTCAAGGGGACAACATAGGTACTTTTCACCTCCTGAGCACAGATGAGGACCAGACAGACCAGTTTGATGGGACATGACAACCTGCTGGTTTTGACTGACTGCCAGTGCTAGCCATTTCTGGAGGCAGGAGTGGGCCCTGATCAGCAGAGCTGGCACAAGCACAATGTTGTTTGCAGGGGTGGCATGGCAGCTGTGCCCTTGCAAAGCGTGGTGCATCCTGCCTGCCACAAACACCAGGCTGCAGGAGCTCCTGCCACTCTACCACTTCTCTTCCTCTCTCTTCAGTTCCCAGTTCTGTGGACTATGAATTAATGCCATAATTGACCCCAGCTAATTAATCCTCGAAACACTTCTCTCTTAAGTGCATTAGTAGCCCCATTTTGCAAATGGTGAAAATGAAATAGATCAAGTGTCTTGTCTATGGCTACTGAAGAGCTCTCTACTGGCTGGGCTCAGTCCCAAGCAGACCTGCAGGACTGACTCCAAACATGCAGTACACTATTCACTCAAACAGTTCTCTACACATCAGTTGCAGTGTAACTTTGTTCTGGTACCTGTTTTTTTGTGGCTCTTCCTCAGCTAAAATTTCCTTTGTGACTGGTACTGGGGAAGAAACTGTGAAAATTTCATGTAAAACCATAATATTAAAGAGACCTGTGAAAAGAATTTCAGGGCACCATTACCTGGGAAAGACAGTAGTAAGTTCCAAGGTCAAAGGCTAATTCTGGACTGAGGATTGAGGCACAAAGAGCTTTAGTTACTTACCTTCTAGGGAGGCTGTGGTGTTGTTGGGAACTGAGCCCAAAATTTCTGAATTCCAGTCAAGTTCCATAACCACAGGATGACTCCAAGACTAGCTGTAACCTACAGCTGCCCCTGCCCAAGAATTCAGCCAGGCGCCTTGTGATCAATGAGAAGTGGTTTATTGCTTTTGATGAAGTACAGATTGATTTCTAAATAAGTGTCTGAGTCAGTAGTAACCAAGTAGTTTTCCTTCAACAAGACATAACCTGGCACATAACACACCACATTGCCTTCTCTTCCAGAGCACTTTGCTTCCTCTTCTGGAGCTCTGTGAGTTTTGAGGTTCCACCTAGTCTTGAAGGCAATATGGCAAAACTGAGTCCCCTCGATCCAAGATAGAGATGAACCTTCTTTAGGGAATGACTTATATTTTCTTCTGACAGAGTTAGTTTTCCAGGATTTATAATATGTCAATATATTTTTAGGAAATAGCAGCATATGCCAAACGTTTGCCAGAGTGTTTTATGACCTTATGGTGAGGCCTTCTTAAGGGGCAGAACATTAACAAAAAAATGGTATAGAGAAGTATTAAAATATATATATATATATATTATAAATACACAATATATATATACAACAAATCAACACATCAAATTGGTATTCCTGCAGGGGAAGAGGGAAACCAAACCCCAAACCCCAATATATATACAAAGAAGCTTAATAATTTTCCAGCAACACATATTACAGGAGGGCTGTCCACTACAGAAGACTTCTTAATCTTTTACTTTACCTAGTACTGTGCCTGGCTTCCCTACAAGAGACTAAGGTGATCAAACCCCACTGGAACCAACTACTTCAGCAGTTTCCTGGCCTTGAACTCACAAATGTTCTCACCAAATAAATCTAATGTTAAATTACTAAATATCATGCTAAATTAACAAGTGACAATCAGCAACAAAAAGAGGGAGTTCAAGGAAGTAAACAGAAAGAAACATGCCTGGTTTTAATATATAGCTTTAAAGTGGGCTGTGTTGAACTCTGAGCAATCTGGTCTAGCAAAAGACATCCCTGACCACATTAGAGGGGTTGGAACTAGACAATCTTTAAGGTTCCTTCTAATCACAGAATTCCAATTCTGTGATTTTTTGATTTTATGAATTTTCATTAACAATTCTTTTTCTTTGAAACTAAATCAAATTTTTGCTCAAGGTGCATTAGTAATACTACAGGCCTTCTTCATCCTTCAGATTATTTTTCTTGTGAAACAGAATTACAGGTATAAGAACCTTTAGTGAAATATGATGGATAAAATCTTATGGAGTCAAGTTACTTTCTCCTTAACTTTTAGGTGCACTAATGTTTCCATGCATGAAGGAGAGAATTTTTATAAGGCACCTCTTTGAATACACACAGTAAGGTCAAGCTTAACAAAAAGAGGTTATAAGTACCAATTCTATCAGTTAAGTGGTATAGGGCAGTACCAGACAAAATCCAGGGCATTAGAGCTTAGTGCTGTGGCTGAAATCTGAATTAAACAATAGGATCTACTTTCCACACATTTCTTTCCATGCTTCATATAGTGGAGAAGATTGCATCGATAGTGCCACTTCTGATCTTCTTAAAATTAATATGACAAGCTTCATGGAAAAGGTATGAAAGAAAGGGAGGAAATAAAAGGGGAAGAGAGAAAGAATGAAAGAAAATTATTCTATTCCCCAGTCTAGAAGCACTGCTTCAGTGAGAAACTTAAGCACTTGTTTAACTTTCACTGCATATGTGTTTCTATTAAATTCAATACACTGCTGAATAAGACAGCTCGTTTCCAAAACTTCAATTTGTGATGCACTCTAAGAAAGAAAAATATTGAAATTCAGGTTTGCCTGGCACACCAGGCTGTCATTAATCTCACATGGCAAGGCCACAGTGTCTTTAATTAATAGAATATCATATTACTAAAGCTAAGAATAAAAATTATAGCTTTTTTTCTGAACTTTCATATGACACCTGACCACTGCTACAGGGAATATTTAACTGGAAATGAGTTCATATAATAGTCACATATTCAAGAGAGAAATATTTGTTCAGAAATATGAAATATGCTTATCAAAACATATTTACAATATTTTTAATAACACTAAGTTTTCATGAATAATCAGTTGACATTAAAGATGACAGGGTAGATTCAGTACATATTCATTCTACAAAATAGTGTACTTGAGTGGCTAGAAGCAATTGAATTTTCACCAGTGCTTTGCATAAGAAACTGTACTGTCATATATTCAAGGTTACTTAATGACAGTGCTCTGGTATTTCCTCTGTTTAGGGTAGGTTCTCTCTACATCCATATGGGGCTCATCAAAATCTAGCATGGAGTGACTGATCCACATTTTGGCTGAATACAAGAGCAACTGAACTTTTTCTGTGATGCTGTAAAATGAAATGAGTAATGTTACAGTCAAAAGTAATTTACAGTCTGTAGATTTAAGCCTTGTTTATATACATAGTTGCTGCAGTTTAATTAAACTGGTGCCAACCTCCATTTGGACATCCTTCTGTTTTAGTTGGTTTAGTTTAAGCCTATTTTAAGTGACTTACAAATATCCCGAAATATGAGGGTCCACACAGAACCTTCTGTACTATCTTAACCAAATGAATTTAAAGTCAGATTTTTAATTGACATCAGTACAGCTCAACAAAGAGCCAAGTCTCAGATACAGAAGGGATTATATGAAATGATGCAAAGGATGAAGGTCCACCTGATATCTATTAGTGGTAAGTGAAATGCAATAATTTAGAAGCAAGTGCTAGAGGAATACAGATGGAAGACATTAAGCGAAACTAACAATAATTACAAAGACTAATAACGAGAACAGAAAAACTCAAATGGGGTTGAACCAGACTCATGGCCTCCTGTGTGCCTTCTGTGTGCTGGCCACTTTCAGCCAAATTCCCAGCAGCTAGAGGTGGATATGTAAGGTTGTCTTCTCAAGATTTATGTCACTGCCCTTCTTGATGATAAAGGAAAATCTGGAAGATGAAGGAGACTGTGGTAGAAGAAGCAGGCATTGAGATGGGATTTCATTAGGCTCCCTGGTTTGTTATCTCTGCTTGGCACATCAACAGCACCTGCTGGTAAGAGACACAGCCTTCTCAGACAGAAAGCTTCAGTTTCTTGCTAAGTCACAGTTCCCCTGGGGCAGAATAGAAGGCATATTATTTATAGCAGGCAATAAAGAATATGCATAAAGTCTGTTTGGGTCAGCCAGATATATTTTATTGAATCAAATTACTTAGGATTTCCCCGAAAAATCTGTAACTCCGGCCTCCCTAAGTATATTGGCACAAATTCTTCACCCTGATGCCAATGAGGTTGTTCCATGTACATCTGCACAAGAAGCTACTCAAGGGTTCCTACAGGCAATTACTTCTGAGCTCATTCTCTTCCCTCATCCCATCATCACTAACTGTGGAAGCAGGATGCCAGCACATCATGCCAGAATTTTCCAGAAATATAAGGACTGGTACGTCCTTTAATCTCTTATAATTCAAAGATGGTGGTTTGCACTCACTGCCAGTTGGCAAATGCTCGATGTCCATCGATGTTAAGGGGAAATTGTGCAGTGTCATAATGTAGGAGAGAAGGGCTACTGAGGCATGGACTGAGATGTAGTCTAGCTTTTCAGAGGCTGACCAAATCAAGAGATGATCTTTTCAAAGCATTAGAAAAGAGAATCAAACCAGCTGGATGTTCCTGATGATTTATGATATTACATTTATCCCATGGACATATATCTTTTGTTTAAATGGTAGCATTTAAGAAGTTGAAGAGTTGTAATATGGATACTTCAGAATATCATTTATGCACTGTAGGATCCTCAGCATACCTTTCTTCAAAAGGGCCATGCACAACATGAAAGCATCAGTCTGTATCAGGAAGGCACATACACACCAACTCATAATTATCCACATTGATGTTAAAAACTAAATATTTACATAAATTCAAACATTCACTTAAGAATGATACTCAGGTGTCTTCCTAGGAAATAGCCTATAAGCCTGGAACAGAATGTTTATATTATATAAACCTTTCTAAAGACACCAAAACCATCCCACAGATTACCACAGAATGGTAGCTGAAAGGGCACACTGGCTAATTACATTTGAAAGCTGCTGGTTAGACAAGCATTTCTGTGGTAAAGATATCTAAGAAAAGTGGTTGATTAGCTTTACAAACTGAGAATCATGTTGAGATCTGTATGAAATCAGACCTTGATACTGTCTTCCTTTCCCTAATGTAATTTATGTATTTGATGGCCTTGCCCACTAGAGAATACCTACTTAAAGCATAGCCTACTGGAGTCAGGTACAAAGGAAAAACAGCACAGACTTCATAAGAATTTTATTTTCTTTCCTAAGCAACAAAGGAAAGGGGTTCAAATCCTATCATTGTATTGACCTTAACAATAAATATGCCTGTGTATTCATGTATTGTTTGAGTGCAATGAATAACAGACTACCCTGCTTTAAATAGATAAACAGGTAATGGTTAGGACTGTCTCCCATACAAAGTCATATGTTATACAAACACAGTCATAAAACAATATTGCAAGCTTTGTTTTAATCAAGACTAACATTAGGACATATACATTCCTTTGTCAAGACTGCTTCTGTCTGCAGGCAATTGCATTTTTACACTTGGAAGAAAAGGAACAAAAAAGATATTGAGCTGTCTAAAGTTTTTTGCCTATATTATTCTTTTAGACATATTCAGTATGTGCAATTCATTGTGCTGCAAAACTAAAAGTTATCATATGTTAGGGCAGGACTGAACCAAAACCCAATTAATATACGCCAATAAACAAAATCTGGAAAAATCTTAGTTCTAGATGTTCATGCCCATTTCTACCAATTGCTTATATTATCTAAAACAGGATGTTGTTGTGAGTGTCCAGACTTGAGAGAGGTCATTTTATTGCATTGGCAAAGTAGATGATCTATTTTGTGTCTGCTCAAACTCAGTTGTGCACGTATCCACTTTTCAAACTAATATGTCAGCCTTTAGGGAGCAGAAAGCAGTGGTGCACATCTTCTTGGTCATGTGGATGCTTGCTTGAATCCTAATCAGGATTCCTTAGGATTATACTATTTTTTCTCTTTGGCCATAACAGCAGTGAAACTGCTGATTCCTTCCAAATCTGGCAACAGAGAAGTGTGAGCCCAGAGGCAATAATTCAGGAATGCAAGGTGAATTTTTTTTACCTTTTTTTTTAGAGAGGAATATTGAAAGGTGGGCGGAAATTATTTTACCACAGAGGATTTGCATTCATGGTTCTGGGCTTGTCCTGAAATAACCAGCAACATCCAGGAAAAATAGGTGGGCATACTGTCAGTCATGCTGACTCACACTGAGCTGTTGTTTTCCACACTTCCCTCTATCAGTCTGTTTTACTGTGTCTTATATTTGGACTGAGAGCTTTGGTGGAAGAGGTGGGGTTGGAGAATCTGATCCATGTTTGCACATTGCTTAGTATAAGGACAGTGGGGTACAGCGTTAGGCCCACTGGAGGTCTACTACAGTGTTATCTCTGCTGGCACCAAGGCTGACAACAGTGACACCATATGCAGGTAATAAAACACAGAAAAATCCCAAACCATGTGGCGCTGAGTCATTTTCCTTCCTCTTGATTTGAATGAGAATGCTACAACGAACACAGGAAATACTAACCCTGCACAAAAAAGAAAGTTTTTTCATACAGCTAAACAATTAAATTGTGAAGCTCATTGTCATGTCAAGTTAAAAGTAAAAAGACAGTTAAGAATGAATTAGATAAATTTATGGATGATAGGACCATTGGTGTCTATTAAGCCCAGTGGGGTAGATGCAAATCCAGGCTTGTGACATTCCTCAGATTATGTCAGCGAGAAGCTGGGCAGCAATACCTTGGGAGTGTCCCTTTGCGTAAACTCTGTCCTTTTTAATTTCCTATATATCATCTACTCACCCCTGTTACAGAATCATAGAATATGTTGAGTTGGAAGGGACCCATGAGGATCACAGAGGCCAACTCCTGACTCTACACAGGACACCCCAAGAATCACACCGTGTGCCTGAGACCATTGTTCAGGTGCTTCTTGAACTCACACAGGCTTGGTGCTGTGACCACTTCCCTATGAATGAAAAACATTTTTGTGATGTATAAACTAAACCTCCCCTGACTCCACTCCATGTCATTTCCTTGAGTCATGTTCCTGGTCATGAGAGTGATGAGATATAGACATAAGAGTCCTAACAGACTAAAGTTCAGACTTCAGCCTAAATCAATACATGTTCTTGTAGAGTCAACTGCATGTGCTTAAGATTTGGCCAGATAGGACCAAGAAAGGGTATTGTGGGTTTAAAACTAGATTACTTACCTGTTTCAGTCATGGTCTTGGTACTTTTTTTCATATCTGTGATTATTGTAATGTGAGTGTCACAGAATTACAGTGCAGCAGAACAGCTGAGGTTGGAAAGGACCTCTGGAGGTCACATTGACCAACTACCCTGCTGAAATAGGGCCAGCTAGAGCCAGTTGCCCAGGACTATGTCCAGATAGTTTTTCAATATCTCCAGGGGTGGAAACTCCAAAAGTTCTCTGTACAACTTGTGCCAGTGCTTGGTCACTCTCACCATGCAAAAACCCTATATCCTGATGCTCAGACAGAAACTCCTGTCTTTCAGTTTGTCCGCTGTCTCCAGTCCTGTCACTGGAAACCACTGATAAGAGCCTGACTCCATCTTCTTTACACACTCTCTTCACATATCTGTATGCATTGATAAGATCCCCCCTGAGCCCCCTCTTCTCCAGGCTGAACAGTCCCAGCTCTCTCAATGTTTCCTTATAAGAAATGCTCCAGTCCCTTAACCATCTTCATTCCACTTACTGGACTTTCTCAAATAATTCCACATCTCTCTTTTACTGGGGATATTTTTCTGCTACTGGGCAGCCCAGAACTGGACACAGTGCTCCAGGAGTGGCCTCACCAGTGCTGAGTAGAGGAGAATGTTCACCCCTCTTTGGAAGTACTTTGTCTAATGCAGTCCAGGATATCTGTAGCCACCTTTGGGGGGAAGTAACATTGCTGACCCATGTGTAAAACGATGCAGGTAGCCTGTAGGAGAACACACATCATCACACTCTTTCTAGTGGGCATTTACTTTCTATGTATGGCCAATAATGTTTTGCAATAAGAATGTAAACATGCATATATCATGCTGTGCTAAGCAGCCAGCTCAGCTGCAGGATGCATGTAGAATGGTCAAGTATCACCCAATGCTAGCATCATTTTTGAGGTAAAGTGAGCTGCTTGTCTTTACAAGGGTTTCTGTGAGGAGACTGTCAGCAAGGCTGACAATTAGTGCCAGTCGTGGTGGACTTTTGACGTTGGCCAGTAAATTAATTGCTGGCTAACAGGTGCCACTTGGAAGTCTGGGAACTTTGTGGTCTCGTAACTCTCCCTTTCGTCCCCATCCTAGCCCTGCCATTTCACCGGGTTGTTTCATGAAGGAAAGCAATTATAAAGGCTGATAGCAGTTTTCTCTAAATTGTTGGCAGGGAGCCAGCATTATGCTGCGGAGGTGCGGTGCACTGCATCAAGTGGTTGCACTGAGTGACGCTCTGTAATGATGTGATGTGGCTATGTGATTAAATACTGGCTTCCTGCCGAAACATTCTCCCTGGGAAACAATTGTCACTGCACTTAGCATCTCTCCCCATTTGAGTGCAATGTGCCCTGCTTTTACAAGAAGGAAAAGGCTTTTATTGCTAAGGGTGAAAACCTGATGTCTTTGACTGGTACCTTCTTTAGCTAAGCTCTTCCTGAGGCCAAGGACATGAAGGTTTGGTCTCAGAAAGGTTTTGTCTTTCAGTCAGATACCATTAAAAATAGTGAGGAAAAACTACAGGAGGGAAAACTCATTTAACACTGTTGTCTATCTAATCCTTCCACTTGTTTTCCTCTTCCATCCTTTATACACTTTCCACCATCCTTAATCCAGGGCCTACTCCAAACGCTCTCTGAGTAAAAGATCATTTTTTTAAGGTCTGCTTCTATATTTGCTAGGATTCAAAGGGGCCATTCAAACAGGCTCTTATGTCCCGCAAAAAATATGGGCAAAGTGGATTTCTCTGAGATGCAGTGCTCCCCTTTCCACCTCTCCAACAGCCAGTCACTCTGAGGCCCTCCCAGTCCTCTGCCAGGCTGGTTTTTGAGTTATAGAAGATCCCTGTATTTTGTGAGAAAGAAGTTTAATTTCTAGCAGACTTGGGAAAGGACAAACCTCCTTCTGGGCAAAGATGAGACAGTGCCAAAATAAAACTAGTGGTCCTCTACTTATCTTAAGCTCCCTTGAAAATGCTGGCAGAACAACAAATCTCCTTTGTGTTCATAAGAAACCCACACACAAGGTAAATCCAAACCTCTGGCAATTCCCTAATTAATCCCTATCGACCTATTAGCTGTTAGGGAGAAAGTAGCTACTCTGGATTCCCAGGACTCAGTGGAAATACATCTCTTGCACTCAGGGTCCTTGAGAGAGCAAGGTCTGAATCTGAGAAGGAAAAGAGGGGGACACCTCTTTTATACAGCTAGCACCATCTAGTGACAGCTGCCAAAGGGACCTCCAGCAGGAGAGAACATGAGAACCTGCATGTCTGTGAAAGGAGCAGAAATGCAAATGTTTGTGAAAAAGAACAAGTTTTACCTCCCTGCACTGTCCTACCTTTATCAGAACAGTTTCCACATGCACAACTTCACACATCTTCTGTAGACATCAGGTTGTGATCGTATGTGATCTATGAGGTCTCTCCACAAACACGCAGCTGGCGCGTGCTTCCAAGATTAGCAGGCAGGTCAAGCTTGCCTTGCACACTGCTCACATGTTGAGCAGTGCAATCAGTCCTGGAGGCACTGATAGGTATGTGCCAGTGTACCATACAAAGACGAGATCTGAAACACAGCCAGAAGAAAACTTCCGAGGCACGGACGCCATTGGCAGCAAATTTGCTGTTCGTAATGTACAGAACTGTGAACAGACCCCGACTCCGTCAGTGGGACACAACTGTGTTCCCACAGGGTACTGAACCTTTTCAGATCACTAAAACAGTATGATTATATGAACACACATTGTTCCTGGTTCTCAGTGAAATGTCTCTCTTTTACCGAGGGGGAATTGTGATGGCACATAAAAATCCACCAGGGTCGCGTTGCTAACTATTGCCTCTGAAAATTATGGGCAGAGTAGAAATTAATATTTTTATTAGCAATTCCTTCATTTTCTCCTTGCAGTATTGTCTTGAATACTCTTTACTAAACCTGCCTTGATATCAATAAAGATGTTTATCATGCAGTGAAATAGGCAACACTTTCCTCAGACTTCCTTCACAAATAATCCTGACTTCTCCTCTAAGTTAGAATTTTTCTGCTATTTTTGAGTTAAATTTGAAAAATATCCTTATATCATCTTAGAATTCTGTTCTTTCTCTCATGTTACTTCAGGAACTAAAAGGCTCAGTGTCCCTACTCATTAAGAAAAGTTAGATCATAGTTTCTTCCATATTTATGGCTAAATAAGTGAAATATATTATATTATTGTAATCTTCATTGATATTATCTGAAAGAAAACTTCATAAACAGCAAATATTTACATTACATAAATTAATTTTCATTTCGTCTTACTCTACCACCTTTCAGACAAAGTACTTGCTTTTGACAAAATGAGCCTAGCCAGACAAAAGAGATCTCCCACACATTTAAAGTGGATCAGATTCTTAGATAGGCATAATATGCCCCATATGAAAATCTGACTTCTAGATTTGAGAATAAAACTTCTACTATAGAGAGATGACTTTCTTAATGAGATTTTTTTTTTTCATGTAGGTTCTAAATAAATTATTCTGTGATTTATTTAAAGATTGTCTTTTTAGATTGTTGTACAGGTTTTGTGTGGAAAAAATGTGACAAATAGAGAACATCAAAATGGGAAAACACCTAGACACACCTCAGGGCATATATGTCCAGAACAGCCCAAGGAATCTTAGCTCTTAGCCCAAAATAGGTTGACTGACAAGTTATGATGCATGAGGGATCTAGCCCAAATCTCCCCAATCACTCCTTGGTGTTCAGTCATGTCTAGTGCAGACTTCTGTACACTTCATCTAAACTTTGATCACTACCTTTTCTTTTCTGTTCAATGTTCATCCAGAACAGGAACTTCAAGTCAGAAATTAACCAAAAATAACCATTTATTCAAAAATAACACATCGTGGATTGCTATAATTTTTTTCTTAAAAGGCTTTTGGAGAGAGGGACTACCTTCACTTTTTCCAACTTTACTGCATAATTCCAAATTAGTGGCCTTGCCAAACTGGGTACTATAACTCAGCTTCATCAGGACTTTGTAAGTACATGCATGGATGATTATGAAGGAAAAAAAAATGGGGAGGTGAGCCTCCAGCTCTAACACTCTCATGTCATTGTTGTTGCTTGTCATGCAACTGCATCACTCCCTGCACTGTGCATGAACAGGACTGTTGTTCCCTTCATGGCAGAAAAATTACCCCTTGGTGCCAAGCATTTAAACCAGGTGTCAAAGAAAAAAAGAAAAGAAAATTATATCCTACTTGACACTGGACCAGAATAAATTCATTTGCTATTGATTTCCTTATTCAGAAGCTTGATCTTCCTTACTCATTTCTCATACACAAATGGGAACCAATATGCCTCTTCTGCATAAAAAAAAGAAATTACAGTATTAATCAAAATCAGATAAATGAGGCAAAAAGCTCAACCCTGCCCTTGTGCCTAACTAATTATTTTGAGCAGCTCTGGTCTGTTCACCTCTGTGCTGAGTTGGTAATGTATCCCCCTTTGGTCGATTCAAGATCTCTAGCAACACCTATGGGAGAGTCTTTAATTAATCCTCTGTTACTGTTGTAATTGCATTATCCTGAGGGAAAGCCTGACTAGCCAGGAATATTATTTTAAACGTATACTGTAAACAACATATGTCCTCAGGAGAGTTCAGTTAATACAACCATTTTGACCCTTTCACTGCTGGGTGCTTTACAGTTTATTTTCATAACCACTAAAAAGGACTTTTTCCTTTTCATGTGGGGTTATTTTGTCTTCATGCTTAAAAACTATATAGTACAATTACATATCTACCCACCAAATAAAATAATTGCTTGCAGGCTGCTCAAAGAATTTCCTACTAAATGAAGGAGACATTGACATTTTTCTCTGTTCCAGTTTACTGTCTCATTATGAAACACAGCCCTTTTTGAAAACAGATTTCTCTAACAGTGGCATAACCTCTGCCTCTGTTGTACCTTCCATACATGCTGCAAAGCAGTATGGTATAGCCCAGCAGGATCACCTTGCTCTCCTCATTTCACTCACACATTTGATGTAAAGGCAGAATTACACATCTTTTGGAGCAAGAGAGCAGGAGCCTGGAGTGCTGCTCCCAGACTCACAGTTCTTCCATGAATTTTATCAATTGCAATAAGTTAAAATTCATTCAAAATAAGTTTATTTCTAGAAATATGAGGACTATTTAAATATCCCAAACTTTGACCATAATGGTAAGGTAATTAGTTTTCAGTTGCATTCTCCAAGGTTCCTTTCAGAAGATTTCTGTTGTCAAAAAAGACATGCAACTTCTTTTTCTTTCTCAAGGGAGAGATGGGCAAAGTATCACCTGCTATTTCTCCAGCACTCTGGGAAGCTGTGCAGTGTCTGAGATTCTGGAAAGTGTTATGAAAATACTTTTACCAAGGGCATGAATAAGAAGCAAAATAGGAATTTAAGACTGTTTTTTATTAGATGCCTTGACCATTTTTTACTTCCCTGAGCTACAGATACCAGGTATGACAGGTGCAGTGTAATGAGATCAACATATTAAATTAAAATTAGAAGATTAAGGAAGGTCAGTCTCTCATGCAATTTTTAAAACTTTCACTTATTTTAGGCACAAATATTACCTCTAAAATATGGATGGATTTACCTTGCTTTCTGATTTCAAGTAAATACATGACAGCCACATGTGGTCACTGATTTGTGCCCATTTTTCCTCCTAAATATTTTTCTTCCTTGTTTGTGAGACAACCACTCTGTACAAAACAGCTACCTCATGAACTCTTTCAGTGAACACTCTTCTGCTCTTTGAAATCTCTGCCTGTCCCAGGACCTCAAGATATTCTTAACATGCATATTCAAATGAATGCTCAAGGAAACCTCTTCCCTTCTCTTTCTCATTTTCTTTCTCTGAAGTATGCCCATAACCTTTCCTAAAACTTCTGAATGAATATTTTTTGCAGGACAGACACAATGAAACAAACCTTCTCAGTGGGTCAGTTTCAGAAATTAGATATTGATTGGATTGCACCCAGAAAAGTATGAGGAAAACACACAACTACAGACAAAAAAAACCACAAGTAGCACAACCTCATTACCTAGAAGGGGTGGATTAAAAGGCTGCATTATGAAGGAGGACTAAACTGAGCTCCTCCTCATGATTCCCCCCACAGAAGTATTATCTTTCCAAGGAAAACAAGAAAGAAAGTGAACTACTTCAATGACTTGTATCATTCCAGAAAGACACTGTATTTCAGGGAAAAAACAAGATTTTGTAGTGAAATCATGTTTTCCACAGTGTAAGAAGAAGATCATGACCACAGTTAAATCATACGGGATTAGGCCACAATGTATGAAAAACCTTTTTACAAACAGAAATATTTTCTCTGGATTTAGGAGAAGGTTCAACTGTAATTAATTTATATAAAAAAAAGCAAACAGTACATTTCTTAAACTAACAGTCTTGAGAAGATAGTACGTGTATCTATCTCTCTTCTGGAAAATTTATAAAGCATTAGGAAACAGGGGAGAGAGAGAGAGAGACCAAATTGAATCTCTCTGTTCTTGCCAGTTTTTGCTGCTGTGGTGAATTATCACAAACTTCATAAATGTAAGTGAAATGGGACCCTTGAAGTCTCAGTCACTTTATTTCAACAGAATGTAACCATATTCCAATTTGCACTTGAATTAATGGGAGACTACATAGCTTTGAAAGTCTTAAACTGCATGTCACACCTATTATAACACATTTTATTAATCAGTGACTTACATTTAGAAAGACCATCCAGCCCAGCTTTCTGCAACTCTTTCAGGAGAATTAAAAAAAAAGGGAAAAAAACCCCAAACAAAATAAACAGCCTTATTTGTTCTTTATGTACAGTAGCTCAACAATATCACAAACTGGCTCAGTTAAGCAGACACATTAGGAATGTGCTATGCTGAACATTTCAGCTTTGCTTAAATCAACTTCACTAATACTTAATGTTGGGTATTTTAAGAACATTGAATGTTAGTGTTTTGATATCAAGGGTTATTTTCTTCCACTCCTTCTTTCTGCACATCATCACTCCTGTCCAAGCTCCATCAGAGCAAATGCATCCTATCTCCTTTTGATGTTGTCAAATATTAGGATTGGATGTTGACAATGTTGATATAGTGCTGTTAGTCAATATTCATTCATAGGTGTAACATGAAATGTTCAAGAAGCCCCTGATACATGTTGGGAACACTAGTGATACACAGTGTGTTCCAGTGGGGAAAAAAAAAAAAGATTTTCTACATACAGTTCAGAGCAATCCAGGCATCATCACTTTGGGTGCCCTGCTGCTGGTATATTTTCATGAAGTAGAGAAACATAAACATTTTTCTCCCATTCTTTCCATCTGAATGCCTGGGAGAGCAGGACCATGCAATTGCTATGCACGTAATAGCAGTAGTATTAATAACTTCTGTGAGCATATATTATCCATATTCATTATAACAAATATAGACTAGAGAAACTATAAATAGAAATTGCTGTTTTGCTGAAATGCAGTGGGAATATTAGATCTACATAAGGAAAAGAGCAATATAAAAGGATTTGAATTGGCAACGAGTCCAAGTCTGGGAATGTTTATACACATGAGCTTTGTCTGATAATATTTATGTACAGGAGGCACAGCAGCCCACAGAACTCTTCAGAAACTTTAGTGAGCCATTTGACACTACTTCCAAATGAAAAATAAATAATGTCTTGTAACCTGGATTCTTTTTATAGGTTTCTCTTTTTCTAGGACACACCAGTATGATTCTTGGCAAAATCATTCAATGGGGTTTTTTTAAAAATGTTTGCATACAACTGTCAGGTTAAATTCTACCCTCTCAAACACGAGTGTCAAGGACTTATAAATGATAGCCTATGGCAAGTAGAGCTGGAAAAGATTCAACAGCACAGAATGTCCCATTTCTATCTATACATTAGAGTGCTTTGCCCACTTCAAGTTTAACTTGAATCAAGCAACCAGATTCCTGTCTCCTCCTTTGGGAGATGAACAGACTTTTCTACCAAAAAAAAGCTTTCTTATACTAATTCTAAACTTTCTTATCCTTACGTTCATCTCTTGTCTCCCCACTACCAAGTAGTATCAATAAACAAAATAACACGCAAAGAACCTGACCTACCCAAACTGTAATTTATAGCACTTTCCACAATACACTGTGCCAAACAAACAGGCAGACTATAAAGACAGTCATAGATGCTTTTAATTTTGTTTATTATTCATTTGTTCATTCTATGAGGCCTCATGTAACATCTGTGGCTGACCTCAAATTAAATTACATTCTCACTCTGCTTACATATCCTTGATATGCCAAACAAACAAGAGAGCACAAAGCATGGCATTTCAGCATCTTTATCACCTCTACATACAGCATCAACTGAAAAATTTCTCTTGCTTCTTGTGGAACATTGACAAGCTGTTGAAATTTCCTACATCAGACAAATGGACTTTATTATACAAGAGACCGCTTCATAAGTGCAAACCTTTTGGGATGACAAAAACCCACTGAATTCTCCACTTTCCACCAAAGCTGCCAGCAATTTCCTGGTTTTGGCAGACTTACTAACAAAATTCTGTTAGTGAAGGCAGAAACTCTAAGCTCAGGTCCAGTTGCTGCCAGTCTGCCATACACCGAAAACAGATCTCAACTTTCCACATCTGATCATTGTTTGAAGGGGCATTTAAAAGCTTACACTCGGAGGAATTTCTTTCTGTAGTCGGAACATTTAATCCTACTGATATCCAACCCATTACGAAGGAGAAATAAGTTTATGGCAAAGTCATTTCAAATTAAACTGTTGTATTATTTCATTTATTAGGTGAAAAAATGAAGGCCTGATCCTAAGAGCCGTCAATCATCCTCAGATTGAAGGGCTTAAAACACATTCCTGAAAATACTTAGCACCTTCCAGGTTAGAGCCCCTAATGCTATTAAAAATGTTTTCACTTGCCACACACAGAGGAATCTGTGTGCTTTAACTAGTCTTAGACTTTCCAGGAATATATTCAGTACAGATTTACAGTGCTTTATAATGAATAAATTATCCTGTTCAGCTTGCATTGCAAAACTGCTGTCAGTGACTGGGGTTGGAGATGGAGATTATAGCAAAACAGAACAGATCTCTATACTGAACTTCCCACCCTGAGCCCTCACTCTTAGCATGTAAACAGTGTTGTTTGAGTGGTCAGACAGTTCTGATATGCTCAGAGATATCCATGGATTGTTTTATGAAGTCATGAATAAAGGAGGACAAGAGGGAAATATTTATTTCCAAGAAGAAATGTACAAATAATTTAGAAAGAAAAGGTCCGTATTTTTTTGACCTACAAAACCACTCAGTAGGTTGATTTGATGTTTTCCCTGAGGGAAGCTATAGTATACCCACTTCCTTTAGGAAGATCTTGCCTTTTGCTTTGCAAGGAAGTGGTACAAGTCTCTGGGAATGTTCTCTTTGTGCAGAGGTCAGAGAACATGGCTGCTAGTCTAGACCTAACCTACTGGTTTTATAGACAGCCCATGGCTTTTCCCTCTGCAGAAGGCATGCTGAATTTTGTTCCCTGTCTGTGGCACTACAGAGGAGGCATGTATGTGCCCCCACAGCTGGTGCACTGCTATGGATTGCGCTGAGTGGAGCTGCGAGCCGCGATGTGAATCAGTGGTGCCACTCACTGGGTTTAAAATCACTGTGGTACCATAAACTACACAGCACCTCAAAAGATTGATAGCTAACGACAGAAGAGGACAGAAGGAGTTCCAGAATTAAAAATAAATTCTGAGGCTTCTCTGGCAACAGGAAATTTGTGTGGAGCAGGCTAAAGAGACATGCAGTGTCTGGGGAAGAAGAATGGCCTGGAATAAAAATGCAAGATAAATATTTATAATATCATGGAAAACCTAATTGCAAGGGAATAGAGTTAGTACCTTAAAAAATCTGCCAAGGTTAATTTTTTTTCCTGAATTAAAAAATGTGTTGCCGCATTAAAAAATGTGTTGCTACAGGGGGGTAGGTAGCTTTCTAAATGTGTGTAAAAGTGTAAGAAACAAATAGTAGGAGTTTGAATATAAAAGACAAGTGCATTAACTAAGCATCTCCCAAACTATTCTGTTTTGCGGTTATTTTTGGGTTTGTTTCTCTCATGGATGAAAGAAAAAGCCAAGTTTAGATTGTTTAAGACTCTGTGAATAGGGTCCTCAAGAAACCTTGTCAACTATTTGGCTGAAGGATCACAAATATTTTGTTCATATGGGTTCAGGATTTAAAGAACGATTTTTGGTTTTTAGGGTTTTTTTAATACACTGGAATTTGCTCTGGATTCTTTGTATCCAAAACGGTAGAATAAACCCCACCTTTTTCTTTTTATGTATTTGCAGCACACACAGACAAATGAAAATGGAAAATAAAGATCGAGATACATATAAAATCTTAGGGCTTAGACATTGTAAAATACTTCTATCTAAATGCAGATTTCTGGAAAAACATCCTAGAAAATTTACATCCAGCATGCAAATCCATGCTGTATGGAGAATTTCCAGTCAGAGTTTTTTTAACTAGAGTGAGGCTTACATTTTGTTTTGATTTAGGTATGCAGGAGATACGAGAAATGTCCTGTTTTCTAGTCATCCCTGGCCCAAGTTCAGTGTAGCCAGGGTTAAGATTTTCTGTAACAGCCCTGACTTGTAGATTGGCTTAGATAGAAATTAGTGCCATTCTCAACATAGTGATAAAATTGTTTGCATACTTGCTACCATGTTCAAAAGCAGAACTATCTGTCATAAAAAAAAAAAAAAGAAAAACAAAAAAATAAACTAAAACAACAACAAAAAGAAATAAAACAAACAAATAAAAAAGAGCAAGAGTTAAGAAATAGCCTGCAAAAATCGTACTTATCATAACTACATTGGCTTCAAAGCATTTAGATTGGGTTTAGAAATAGCTCATTTTATTATTTAGAATTAGTGATGCAGGGCTCTATTTCAGCATAAGAAGCTGGAGGAGCAAGGAGGAGCAATAGCAGAACATCTGGAAATTTGTGAAATCACCGGACTTCATGATGGGATCATTTGCATAGTAATTCCCACTGAGCTTCTCCTGATGGTACCTCTTACTGCAACTAGCAATCCCTCCTTGGTGCATTTTAAAATGCTGTGTTCCCAAAATTTTCTATCCTTTGTGTTCCTTACATCTCTTTCAAAGTAATGTTTAGTGGTCTGAGGCCCCATCATGGTTCAGGGGTCTCATGGGTTCTATGTGATTTGACAGCTGTGATTTATTTTCTAGCTTCAGTTATTTTGTAAAATGACATAAATATCTACAACAAGTTTTGGGCATGTTGACCTAGTTACCCATGTTAATGTGACACTACATTTTTTCATATATAAGGACCTCTCATTTACATATCAGAACAGGATTCTAATGTTGAGAATTCAACTATTATCCACCCTAGTTGGACACCTCAAATAGCTGCAAGAAAAACAAAAAGGGGGGAGGGGTTGGGGCATTGAATCTGTTGAAATACTTATGCTGGAGGATTGAATCACTTTTAAAGCTATATCAAAATCTTATTGAAATTTGGTATAAATGAAATTTTAAACAGTTTATAAGTTTTCTCACTCTGTTAGGAAATGATGTACACAGGCCAAGCAAGAGCAACATCTAGCAAAAATATTGGTACAGTATAATCTTAGATTAGGGAAATCAACTCCAAATAATCAATAAAAGGTTTTGATTCTTAATAAAGTTTGCATAATGGTCTGAAAAATCTCTGTGAAGTTGAAAAAGGTTGGCTCCCTCAGAGTGCCTGTAATCATTAAAACTCTCTCTGATCATTCTATCAGCTCCTGCTGAAGTGCCCTCAAAAGCCTCAACATCTTCACAAATTATAAGTGTAAGAAAGATACACAGAAGAACTGGCTTGGCCAGTGCTGACTCTGAAACACATTGAATGTTCAGACGGAAGGAAAAGAAAAAAATAAAGATACTATATGAAAGCAACTTCAGCTTAAATGGTTGAAACAAGCCCAAAATCAACAAAGCACTTTAGCATGACTTCACTATGGCATAAGCATATGCTTACATAATTTTGTTCAGCATAGGTTTACAGTAGAGTACAATTTTTCTTCAAACATCTCAAATAAAACCAACAATTCTATTAATTTCTTTTTTTTCTCCCCTTTTTCTTTAAATTAAGGGTTCTGTGACTCTGCAACCAGTACAGCTTGTGGCACCGCAGTGATATAATAAGAAATCCATGCCCAATTGGACACGATAACTTGACAATTTTGCTTTGAGTGTGAAAGTGTTCATACAGCTCTACCATCTAACACCACTGACACTCACTTATTCTATCTCACACTGCAGCTGTTTGCATGCTGTTTCTTCTCAGCTTCACTGCTGTTCTCTACTTTCTGACTAGCTAACTGGTGTTGGACCCAACTGCCACTTGAATGCTTTTCCTTTCCCTCTGCCGCCAACAAAGACGGCACAACCTAGCGACTTGCTTCTAGTTTCAGATTTAGTACATAAGTCTGAAAATTTCCAGTCTGACTCTCTCAGTCACTAAATGAAAATGATAGAGTGAGCTTCATCCCTGGCACCTTGTGCAGCTGCTTTTGGGGACGAAGGGAGCAACATGCTGCAACCAAGAAACCTGTTTGTCCCTCAGTTTTTTAAAATGTCTGATCCCGGATGGACAGATAGACAGAACGGTCAGCCTGAAAATGAAATATTTTCTTTTCATAGCATTTTTTAGGCTAAGTACATGAACTGCTGTATAATTCTAGGACAGAGAGTGTGGTCATCACTTCACTGTTTGCAGCAGAGCATCCACTACCTGTACAGGTTATAACTATTCTGTTTTTGAGAACTGAGAATCAGAAAAATATATTTTGTTTCCCTTTTGGACCTTCTGCAATGTGTACAAGCAGTTATTTTTTAAACAACACTCACCAACTGTTGTCTTAATATTTCCACCTCCACTCCATTTCTGCACACTGCACGTACATGTACACACGTACAAACACTCTGCAGCCCTTGGAATTGGAATCCACAGTGAGATTTGATTTTACTTACAGAGGATACTCTGCCATGACTGTCACCAAAGTTATATAATTGGAAGGAAACAATAAAATGACAGATTGCTTGTTCTAAATAATTGGATAGACAGGGTAGCAAACAGTGGGTTATGAAAAATATTCCTCAAAGGATGTCAAACTTCAATAACTCACATAACAAAAAGACACTGATATCTGTCCTCCTGTCACAATGGAATATATTTAAGATCAAGTTATAATTTTCTACATAAATTTTTAAATCTTTTTTTTAAGAAATAGGAAGAGAAAAGCTTGAGGATCACTGCTGAACTTCTATTTTAAAAAATGAGACCAAAATGCTCAACTGTGTATTTAGGGTAAAAAGTTTCTAACCTTCAAACTATGTGAAAATATCAAGCTCAATACTATTAATTAGTTTTCAGTCAGCAGAACACACAGAGACCATGACTGAAATCACAACTCGGGTGTGAGAGGCGTTATCCACATATTTTGTGAAAGATAGTCCTTTCTTATGGGAGATTTTATCTTATAGACTGTTATTGGGGTCAAATAAAAATAAGTGGTTTAGTATTTTTTTGTCAACACACTCAAGTGTGTTGACAAAAGAGCTTGAAAAAAAATCCAGTGCTCTATCTGCATTATCACGTAAGCCTCTATCACTGGGTGTTTATTTTTGTATATCCTAAATACTAGAGCCTGTGCAATACCCAATAGGATAAAAGCTAGTATGATTGAAAGCAGTAAGGTATTTCCATCACTCAGTTTTCCTGTTCCCATTTTAGAAACAAGCCCCACAGATTTGCATCTTCAGAGACCTCCTTCTGAGAACTGCAGAAAAGATCTGGAAGCCAAAGTCACAATCAAGAGTTTGGTCTGCACTGATATTTGTGGCAATAGGACCAACTGGCAAGAAACTGGCAACACTTCCTGGTCCTGAAGAGATCCATCTTCTTCAACTGGAAGCTTTTTCATGTTGTGATTGCTCTGTCATACCTAGATATTGTTCCCACATAGATATATATATATAAAAGAATCACTTCAATGAAGTCCATTGTCAGAGACAGAACACGTGAAATCTGAATTAAGATTAAATCTGTGATATCTCTGTGATTTTTACCTGGATTACAAAACCATGGGAACACATGCAAATGCTTCCACTGACATCAGTATCCTCCAGAGCAGTTCTTACTCCACTGCCTGGGTAGCACCAGTTTTTTCACCAATAAAAGATTATTCATTCACCAGAAAAAATGTTACTTTAGTACATTTGTGGCTTCTAGTGTTTTTTCTAGAATATTACTCTTCTATTTAAAACAATATGTACACCAGGCCTTAAAATTCTGTTCATACTCTTTACTTCTTCATTAATATTTTCTGGAACTGTAGAGAGTTTTACATTACATTCATTTCTGTGATAAATGAGAACTGGAAGTATAGGGTGTCTCTCTGTCATCTCTCTCTCCCACACGCTTACTCCTTGAGTCAATCTCACTTGAGTTGAAATTCTGATATGGCCAAAGATTACACATAGTGTTTCCTGTAAGCAGCTGCTTCATATAAAGACTTTTTTTTATATTGCTTCATTTTTTACTGTGCTGTGTGACTATCTCTAAAAATGTGCATGCTGGTTTGGTTTTACTTCTGGTACTGAATCTTCTTAATTAAACAGCATCACTGGAAAATATTGTAAATGGTGGAAAAAAATGATAAAATACTGCTTTTCAATGTGGGCTCTCAGTGCACAAATGAATCTGCAGTAAGGTTGCACATTATCTAGAGAACAGGTGGGAGCAGAGTTTTCAAAACTTAATCAGAACACACAGAATTGACTGCAAGCCTCTGGAAAAAGAAATAAGACAAATTAATAATAATTCACAAATCAATGAGAATAAACTTTTATTGGAGTTCAACTCCCTGCTCCCTGCAGGACTGCCTAACTCTATAAGAGGACCAAAGAACCACATTTGGGTGACAAAAGAGCAAGATTGTCATAATTTTCCTCCTGGATTTAAAAGCAATGGATCTCAGAGCCTTAGTCTATATGTTATTTCTGTTTAGAGATACTAATAAAGGATTTCATCAAGGAAAAGAAATAATTGCATTGAACCCTGCTATTTATAATATAGATTATTATCACATCAAAGCAACCTCCAGAACAGGACTGGTCTGGGACCAAGAAGAAAAAGGAAAGCAAGCAAGCAAGCAAGCAAGCAAGAACATGTCTCTAGGCAGAAGATATGGCTTGAACAGTCTGAACATGTTTAAAATGCTGCTGTGGAGTAGCATGAATGATATAAGGTGGTGGTCTGTATGAATTGCTCATCCCTCTACAAATGAAGAGCAGTTGCTGCCAAGATATCATGGTAGTTTGTGTTAACTGCCAACCATAGTTGTCTCCAATAGGTTACAAAAAAACATTCATGTTTAAGATATATTAATGGCACTGCGTTATCTCATAATAAAGTACTTGCAAATATGTGTCATTGCTGAACACCCACATGGCACCCTATTCTAGGGCATATGGTACTGTATGCTTTTACTAGGCAGCGAGTGGACTAATTAGACTGTGCCTTAAATAGGTATTTAGTTTTAAAGGGCTTCATGGTATTTAAGTATACATTTGGTTTAGTGAACAGAAGATGCATTTTCCTACTGGGTTCCAGACTAGTAATTCATATTTCTGACCGTATATTTTGGTAAGCATCTCAGAAAAATGAGGTGTTAATTTTTAGAAACAATTATCATCCTGACCTTGATGATTAAGTATGATAATTAAAAGACGTTGTGAGTAATATGTTTTATATCATAAACATTCCTTTCTGATTTACTTACTGAAAAAAATGCCATTTTAGAAAAGGAATGGGTATTTTTTTAACATGATTAGCAAGCCATCTGTTGACATTTCAGAACGGTCTCTTATGAAAGTCCCTAGCTTACTGCTTCAGTTTTAACATAGGAAGAACCCAAAATAGTAATGCCTTTTGCAGTTAAATCAGAATAAGGTGATTTAGAAAGGGCAGATTTGAGAGAATAATAAAATACATAGTTCCTCGAGCTCTGCAGAACTTTCATAATGAAGCCTGAAGGCAAGGGGAATTCACCTTGTTTGGGTTTTTTCCGTTTTTCTTGCTGGAAACTGGTCCAGATTCCACAAAAGATTAGCTGATGCTGGCAGGCTTTACAGCTAACCTCATCAGCCTTTCAAGACATCTTTGCAAAGATTCAAAGTTTCAACCTGGGTGATACTTGGGTGAAACTCATGCAAATGTAGGGTTTGCCTCCCTACAAAAAGAAACCTACATGGCTGAGTAGATACAACATATATTTCACTCTTTAGTATGACCCACACTGAAAGACAAAGGTGCCTGAGCAAAAGTGCTTTATGCTTCTCTTTGAAAGTAGAATAAGCTATCCCACATTCAGTGTGCTGAAAGTTTCCTCATAAACACAAGATAGCAAGGTAGTAATTCACAGCCTCACTTAGCACACACAGACTTCTCCCTAAACACATGCTGAAGATGAATGAAAAAAGGCTAAAGTCAGCACACCCTTACTCATCTCATAATTACACACCAGTACCCTCACAGAGAAATTAATAGTAAATTCATCAAGCCCAATTCACCACCGCAGTAGCCCACTTATGGAAATGTAGACTCTCCCTTTCAAATCCTTGTCAAAGAAAGAGGACTTAGCTGAGGTGTGTATTGTATCCCATATCTTGCCCATGTCTGCACAACCCTGACAAGTGCAGTTTTATAAGTCAAGCATTTAGCATTAGGGAATAAACTTGAGAAGATGTGTCAGAATTGACCGATCTTTTGAAATAATCCAAGTCTGCAGCACCCCACCATACAGCAGCAGATCTCCAGTGATGCAGTTCTTTGTTCTGTGGAAGGGAAAATACATCCATAGAGCTCAGAGACCACTGCAGAGCTTGGATCAGGAAAATCTGACTCGTTTCATACTTGCAGAAACAAAGATTTTCTAAGGACCCACAAGACAAAAGCAAACACGGGAGCAAAATCCACATTTATGGATTTCAAGCCCATCTCTGAAACTGCCCTGATTCTCATCTAACTTTAAATAAACACCTTTTTTTTTTTTTTTAGACAGTGCACTGAGAAAACCTACTTCCATTTCTGAAGTATTCAGTAGGCTAAATATGCTTCTCAGCACCCATTCTCATTTCCTGATATAGTTCATATACAATTTCTCTTCTCCCACCTGCTCTCAGCCTCCCCTCCCTTCTCCTATTTCCTATTTATAGGAAGTCGTGCAGGAAGGGAAAGGGAAAAGCAGTAACCAACTAGCTCACAACTGGGAAAGGAAAACAGAGGAACTGACAGTATTTTTTTTTATTTATTTACTTGTCCTAATTTTTCTGATAAGCATCAGTTAAGCAGAGCTTTAGAAAGACAATGTTGACTTTCCTATTGTCTGTGAGACTTTTGCAGATAAAGAATAGCTCCGGGGCTACTCTAATCTCCCCAAGCCACCCAATTAGCATTCGACCCATTGTGAGAAGCCTGTGCATTGAATTTTCAGTCACCTGGGCCTGGCGGACATCTGTGGGTGATGAATGTTTGCTTGTTCTCACGATACAGGGGTCCTGAACAAGTGGACAGCATATGTACCATAATTTCCAGGCTAAACACTGCAGTTCTTTGCTAATTATTAAAGATGCAGAAGCGTCTTTCTCTCTACAACCCTCTCTCCCTCTGTCTCTCTCACTTTCTTTATGTCTTTGTTCTGAGCAGCAGCCTCAGCAGTGGAAGAACGGCAGTTTAGACGCCACAGTGTCTTGCTTGATTGAAGTGGGTTGAGTACAATATCCTCTCGTTCTGTTATATTTACAAACCAGAACAGCTGAACTCTACATCAAAGAGCAGCCAAAACATTTCTTCTGTCACTTCACAGGCACTGTATCTCACCAATGTCTGCTTGTTATAAAGTAAGCAATTAAGATTGCATTGAACTCCTCTAAAATACTGATACACCTACTTTGGGCTTCAGGCTGTTTTAGATCCAATCGTATTAATCTAATCAATTCGGTGGGTTTTGTTAGTGTTTTTCTTTACATAAATAAATAAATATATCTATATGTATAAAAATGTAATTTGGTTTGATTTATTTCTGGTCACTTTTGTAATTGAATGTACCTAGGTAGAATGGGATTTAAGAAAATGTTAGACAGACTAGGGCAAAAGGATGAAAGGACTTTGACCCAATGCATCATTTCAGTCATAATCTGCTTTTAATCTTTTCTTCTGTGCTCTTACAAGGAAGAAATAGATCCTAAAATATAAAAAGAGGTAGACATTAAGGGCTCATTTACAATCCCCAGTGCACAAACAACAAAAAAAGCAAACTTGCCCTTCTTCCCGTGTGTGGTTTACTTGCACCGTGACAGCTTGCAGGATGGCAGTGGGGAGTGAAATCAGTCACTGCCTTGGAGGAATGGGAAAGGGCAGGCAGTGGAAGAGCTCTGAGTCCACCCCCCAAACCACTGCTCTGGTCCTAAACCAAGAGACAGGCAGTGGAGCGTTAATCTGGTTGCCACATTTTAGCTCCCTGCTGTGATCAGATTGCTGTGTTCACTCTGCTCTGGCTTCCATGAGATCTGTGCAAGCTCTGCCCAGTCCCAGTCTGATGGGATGGCAGCACTCACGTTGTCACCTATGGGGCAGGAATAACAGTGGCATCAAACCTCCCCAGAGCATGACTGGGAGTGTAGCTGAACTTGTTCAGTTTTTAAGTCAGCTCACTCCTTAAACCTTGCAAGGAGTAGGCCTGTCAGCATATTCCACATGTGCACCAACATTTCAAACCCAGAAGACTGTAAAGAGTGAATTCCACTGAACTCCTTTTAATGTGGTCTTTTGGCTGTGGTCAGAAGTAATGCACTCCATTTAGAAAATGTTTCAAATGCTTTCCATGTTCATTATGAAATAACAATGTCCTCTGATTAAAAAGCCATATCAAAGCTGAAGGGGTGGGTAGCACAGCTTTCTCCAAAGAATGTTTCAATTAGATTTGAAACGGTATCAATAAGAGAAAAGAAGTGACCCATGCACAGAGATTTTCCTCTCTGCTCGTTCCCTTGCTGGGCCATGCAGACAGACTCTACAGAGAAACTTTTTTCTTTCAGAGGGGTCTGTGTTTGTGTGTGAGTGTGCACGGGGCTGGGGGCGAGCAGGGAGAGGTTAAACTGCCCAGCAGCTTAGCCAGACACTGAACGCCTTTGAGGTACTTAGGTGACCGATCTTCTCTATTTAACTGGGAGTTTTAAACCTTTTGAGCAGTGCACAGCATGTTTTATTGTTAAAACAATAACTTTCTAAAGGAAGCGTTACAGAGCCCTTCTGTATCAGCGCAAAACGGCAGTAGCCGGCTCTGATCCGGCAGGGTCAGCGCGGGCGAGTGCGGGCACAATTACCGCTGCTCCTCAAAACCGCGGCGACCGTCCCTTCCCTCGCTGCCCTGCACAAACAATGCATCAATCAGAGAGCTGAGCCGTCTGTGTGCTTACTCGTCTGCCTCTCATTGCTGCGTGGCTCTGATCATCGCAGTAGTGTGAAACCTTTCCTAATCCACCTACTGTCCCTCCTCTTTTCTCATTCATTTTGACAGTGATAACTGCTTGAGCCTTCCCTGTCATCATTTGCCCTTGACTCTTTGGAAGAGTTTGGAGATCTTTCAAAGGCATGGCCTGTTGTCAGTGTCAGACTGGGGCAAGGAAATGGAAGGTAACAACATACAGAGAGGTCTGTGCTGTGGAACATGCTCCACAATTCATCTACTCTGCCTGAAAATTAACAATCATGAAGCTTTCTAGGAGCATAAGTGTTCCTAAAACACACATGATATTAAATAGACTTTAAATCGTTTCTAGTACCTAACTATCAAGCAAAGAATTCTGTTTGCCTGGAAATTATTATAGCTTATTAAAATGTTTTCCTTTGTGGTGTATCATACAATCCCATAAGTCCACCTTTGTTTAGAGTCTTTGCCTCCTTTTTTTTTTTAAGATGACATTGCAGGTTATTGCTGTTTGATGCAGTTGGAGTTGGCATTTTAAAATATTCATTTCAGATCAGAAGTGATGTATTTGCTTGAGACGTGAGTGGTTTATAACTGCCAGCATTGACTTTAAATTTAATGACACAAAGAATGTCACGTACATGTGACACAGTCATCATTCCCTTCATTGTAATGCAACTTTGTGGCACAGACGACATCATTTGTATGCAAGTTTCCATGCAAATAATGTCATTTGAATCCTTTTAACAGGAGATAATGACACAAAATTCCAGGAGAACAGGGAACAGGCCATGAAATAAGGACTTTCAAGTGACAAATGGCAAGTTACCTTCCTTATTTACATTTCTCTAATTTTTCTCCTTTTTCTTCTTGCTCGAGGCCAGTTGCACCCAAAGGAACGGTCAGGCAGGGAATTAGAGCTACAAACACCTTCATATCCCCACTAAAACATAGTCTGGATAGAGGGGCACTCCCTCTGGGCTGCACTCAAAAGTTGCTCTAATAGTTTTATTCCTTTCAAAGTGAAAAAAAAAAGAAAACTTAAAAAAAAGAAGAAGAAACAAACCCCAAAACTTTTCACCTTTCACAAAAGAAATGTCATTACCTTTCACCAGTACAAGCACACACCCATGATCTCAGCCCACCTGGTAGAGGCAGTATCTCAATATGGGTCTAGGCCTCTCCTCTTTGTCCTGTCTTTATCTCATCCTTCACAGCATAGCCAGACTTCTGGGACTCCTGTAACATCTTGTCCCCCATATTATGCCATGATGTGTGCCACAAAGCGAGGGCCTGATGCCCACCCTGGCACTGTTTAGTCCAGCCATACCCCTGCTGTGGGGAACTGAAGACTTAGCTCCTTGCAAAGCCACCTGCAGCCCCATCGATCTGAAGAGGTCAGGTATCAATAAATAACAGCAATGTCCTGGACTCCTCAGCCCAGCATTGAGAAGCAGAGCTCTCTGTGCCATCATGCTTAGGATTGATGCACACACAGTGCCTTTTGGATAGACTTTGTTCAGTTAGTTCTTGTTTATTGATTCAAGCGTGTCTATTTCTGAGTGAACTGAAGTGCATCATTAACTGAATGAAAAAATAACACATAAAAGCACAGCTTTTTCTTTTTTTTCTTTTCTGTGTAATTTTACCAGTTTTAAGCACAGTGGTTTGTAGTTAATACTAGTGAACAGAAGCACTATTTTTGAATTTTTCTCCACTTCCCTCCCTCTTTAATTTATGCACACATATCTTTTCTGTCCCCAGAATCTTTTGAACAGAAGGCTGGCTATGTTGCCTCTCTTCATCTGTATCCTGAGATAGGATTTGAGACAAGGATTCAAATCATTGATCTATCGTGGCCCTCACAACATTTTCAGGGGTGCTTGGTGTGTCAGTGCCTGCAACAGAAGATGAGTCTGTTCCTTTTGTCCAGTAGCTGCATGTTTAAACACCCCTCTCCTCTATGGATACGTATATTGTCCATAAGGAGACACATTAGGAGCTTGACACAGCAAGTCTCAGCATCCAATTTGCATAGCTTTCTGACACAAAAAGTAGCTCTCCCTATGGAAAGTGAAGGGGTCAAAGGATCGCATGGGAAAGGCCATTATTCATGAAAACGTGTTTGTCTGTTATGTCTTTCACAGCTCTAGGATCCGAAACTTCAAATACAGTGATAAACAGCCCTCTTCTCAAGGTAAAAAGACAAGGGCCAGCACTGCACCTTCATGGGATGAGAGAATAAATCACTTTTCTTAAAGCGGTACAAACACATTCCCAAACTTGGAGCTATTTAGTGTTTACCTGTTGTTATTTTTGCCAAACTTTTCACATCTCTGCAAGAATCATCTCATGTTTTCTGTGCTGTTTGGATGGTCACCTTCACAGCACTCACCATGTCTCTGGATACCTGGTTCTCCTTCCTGCTCACACAGCACTTCCTACACATGGGAAGAGGCAGCCCACGGACTGCCACTGCTCAGGTATCTGTAACTTCCAAGCAGCCCTTGGAAACACCATGTTGAGCATGACAGACCACTGTTTGATTCCTTTTGGCAAGTCCTGTCTCAGGGTACAGAGTGTAGAACAGGCAACATCACCCTTTTGGGAAAAACAACTGTGATTGAGGTGTTGGGGTCTTCCATTTTTTTCACCAGATGTGCTCAGTGCTGGGCAGAGGAGGAAGGAGGAACAGCCTGACAGTCCATTATCTTGCTGCATTAAACTGCTGTCTCCTTCTAAGTTGTGTTGCCTTGCAATGTGCCCAGACCCCAAATATCCAGTGTGGAAACATGGCAAGATTGCCATGGATCCCTTTAGTCTATCACTTTAGTTTTTTTTCAGGGTGAGGTCATGGATAGTTACAACAAAGAGCTAGGGTTGCAACTTTAAAATATCTCAGGCACACTAAGGCCTCATAAGCACAATGGTCTTTAAATTCAAAGCATATGAAATGCACAGATTTCAAGGCAAAGCAGTGTAATTCCAATTTTAGCTTGTAGCACTGGGGCAAGTGCTGCAAAGTTTGAAATCTGTGTAACCTGTGAAACACATCCATTTTTGCTGTGGAGATAGCAGCACAGAGCAGCTCATATGCACTCAACTACGGTAGCGTGAGGCAAGCTGATCCTTAACCTACGAGTCCAGGGCCTTCCCCAGCTGCTGCCTGAGCCAGCCTGTATGCATAGGTTTCTCACCAAAATGTAATTAAAAGTGCCCTTTTTGAGGTCCATATGAAAGAGAGATATATGCTGCCTCTCAATTTTTTCCAGACTTCAGGGTCAGACGGTGACCAGACACGCAAATAACAGTCAAATTATACAGGAAGTTGTCAAAAGGGTCCTAGCATAGGCAGAAAGGACTTTTGACCTTCCTGGGTGTCAAAGGTCTGGTTCGAGTTTCTTTATAGTAATCTGTAGCTATGGCAATGAAAACAGACCCTTTGAGTGAATCAGTTTGTAGATTTTGCTTTGAAAGTTTCTTTGACTTTCATATTTGAATTGAATTTTAATTAAAAAAATTGCTTAAAGCTATAACCCAAGAAAGACTTTATTTACAATAGAAAAAGAACTGAGGCTGACAGCTATAAGGGTGGGCTCAGGAAAAAAAAAAAAAAAAGAAAAAAGGACAAAGGAAAAGCACAATGATGCCTCCCCCATACCAGAATTAGACCAAGGTTTCTTTTTTCTCTCTCTCTTCCTCCCTATCTCCATCTCCCCAACCACTTAGGGAAGAGGTTACCTGCCTTACACTTTCAGAGACCCTAAAAATATTTTCAGAGATGTAAGTAGCCTGTGAGAAAATCAGTAGGATGTGCTGACAATGCCTTCAAAGTCAGACAGAAAAAGAGAAGGCTAAAAGCAAATTAAAATAGTTTGCAAAGAGCAAAAAAAAAGGCTGGTTTTTTTTTTTTCTCCTCCATGGTCACTTGTCATAATCAGAACCATCCTTATTTTTTTCGTTGTAGTAGTAGTAGTTGTTGGCTTGCAGATTCATTAATGCAAGCATTGGAGAAGATTAAAAGAGTTTAGATTATGACACAACTATCGATATTGGTGCCTGACAGCAATATTATCACCTCATTGATATAAATGCTGAGCATAGGTGATTTAAAAAGTGTGACTGATTAAAGCAACATAAATAGTGGTCTTGGCACTAATGCTGTCAAGAATAAATCTGGGACCTTGACAGTATTGTGTGAACCCAGCCTCTGACTGGCCTGAAAGCCTCCTTTTATGTCTCATCGGGAACATGCCTGTCACCTCTCTTTTTTTTCCCTGTTTTTAACTTAGGACAGCAAAAAATTGTTGTATTTTTCTGTCTTTTAAGTGGATAATATCAGAAGATTGTCCCTTGGTATTTACCATATCTTACCTGGTGATTTTTAAGTTCTTTCAAAAGAGCAAAACTGATCAGTGGTTGCCAAGTCCATGCTGGAGAAAGCCCATGAGAGGGAATGGGATACTGTCATGTTTTGTAACCAAGGAAATGTTCATCATTAGGCTATATTTTTTTGCTAGGTGTCTTTCTTTTTCCTCCTTGAAAACTCCCTGCTGATGGCTGCTGAACATAAGCACAGTGCAGATAGTCTGTGTCCAATGCATCATGTCCTTGACCCATTAAACACAGTGGGTGCATGTGTCAGGAACTGGCTCTGAAGGTGAGGGTAGCCCAGGTTCTTGGTTAAATATGGCCTGGGGAGGATTAGAGTCAAAGGGCACTGATGCCCCATCAGAAGGGGTGAATACCTTCAGGCCTACCTGTGAATGTGAATGTGCTGTGTGAATGGGACCTTCCTGGGGATGGTGAATGGGTGTAAGGGAGGACAGGTGGTGTGATAAAAATCATTGCCCCACCTGCACCATCTGCCCCTGGTTCAGATCTCATCTGGTTCAAAGCCCTGCTTGTAGCCTTTGGTGGTAGTTGTTCATCCCCTTTGTTTTATGCAGAGGAGAGGTTTCACCACCACACACACAAAACCTCACCTCTTCTCCTTCAGGGGGTGCAAACCCAGCCTCAACAAAGCACCCTGCCAACTCCACAAATGGCAGATTGTTTTGAGTGATTAGTCATTAATATTTCAGTCTCTTACAGCATGTAAACCCTCTCTGCAGCATTTATAATAGTTGGTCTCAAGTGTACATCAGGATCATTGTGCAAAAATTTCCAAGGAAGAAATTTGCAGTACAGCATACACCCAGCTTTCCCTTCACTGTGTTCCCTACCCTCCAGCCACGAGCAGTTCAGATGCACAGAGGGAGCATCAGTGAGTGCACTGGGGATGGCAGGGGAGCTCTCCTTGCTTCATAGCTTGGACTCAGCCATTGCTTGCTGAGTGTTGGGTTGGGTGAAATCAGTGCTCAAGACCTGAGGAATACACAAGATATATCCCACACTGACAGGAAGCACTCAGCATCCCCATGGAAATGACATTTCATCAGTGTGGTCCAGGAGAGCTGGCCAGACATGAGTTTCTCCTGGGTAGGGACGAGATGCTTTGAGTCAGAGGTAGAGCTGGGCTGCAGACAGCCATGGGAGAGGATGAGATGGGTTAGTGTTTCTACATTTGGTCTTGTGCTCTTTTACACCTCAGTACATACAGACACTCCCAGTGTCACCCACAGCACATCTGCAGCGATAGACGAGGAGTGCAGGTTAGGGGGATCGTTTTCTATGAAATAGTCATCCAAAGCTGTCCAAAAATATATTATAACAGGGCCTGTTCTTTATTTCCCATTGCTTTTAAGATTGGGTTATGGTCCCACTCTTTATCACATTCACCCTCCAAAGATAGCCAAACAATTGAATCAGACACCCAGATTACAACAAATACTAGAAACTGCAATATCCGTGCACCATGTGGCACAGAGGAAATGGTATTCCTGAGATCACTGGCCCTAATAAGAGAGGAAATGTTGTCTTAAAGTAACATATACATGCACTAGGTCCTTTACAGTGAAAACATGCCATCAAGTATCTAAACCTGTTCTGTTCAGTTCTGAGGAAAAACTTTGTGTATTTTCCACTTACACATTACAACATATTTTGATTGAGGATCTCCTGATAACCTTACAATTGCAAATGAAATTCTGTTCCCCACACAGCCTGGAATAGTCAATGTTATTCCCTTTTTTGCATATAGAGGACTGGCTTCTGACCTCCATTATGCCACAATTATTTTAGTGGAGTGTTTATTATTTTAGTGGACCTGTTAGCACTTGGGACTCTTGGGCTCTGATGAAGCAAAGGTTTGTTTTTTTTTTTCTTTTACATTTTTCCAGATAAAATGAAATGTGTGTGTGCCAAATACAAATAATCTTAGAAGACCCCGCCCAAACTGCCAAGGGAAGATAGGGAAGGGTAGAAAGAAGTTTAATTATGAAAAAATATCTGTAGAAAATATCTGCATCAAATTGAGCCAAAATTTCTAGATATTGTTCATCAAAAGAAAGGAGGAATAAGAGCACATTGTGACTACCACAATCCTTTACACGTTCCTCACAGTCCAGCATATTCTTCCATTACAGAACTCACTTGGGATATTGAAGATTCACATTCAGATCTTCTCAGTGCCTGATATGCTGTGCTGATTTTAATCTAAGTCTCTTCCACTTCAGTGAATGACCACTGAGTTACAGATTAGTGTATGGCAAATCTCTGAAATGTTCCTCCCAAAAATTCTGTCCCAGAGGGGATAAATCTTTTTTTGGCTAGTCAGTATTTTAGGAGATAGCAGGGAAGAGAATATTGAAGAAATCTTAACCAGCTCCACTTTCAAAGGCTGAAAAGATTAACATGCCCCTCCAAACACAGCACCATTCTCACTCAACTGCCAAAGGATAATCACTGTAAATCATGTAAAGTTACAGAAAAAAAAGTTCATTGGTTGAATCCTGAGATGACTGAGTTTAAAGCCCAGATATGTGTGTTTTAAAATACTTATCATAATTTTTTTTTTTTTTTTTTAAGTCACGGAACAGGAAAAAATGAAAATTTAAAAGATAACACATGATCAGTGTTCAACTATGTAGTTCTGACTGTATTTTGTCTCAATTAATTAATTTCTGCTTTTATTTAAACATTTTCCTATTTCTAGTGCAAGCAAGACATGGTCTAATGCTCTTCAGACTGTCTTTATGGCCTTATTTTCCAGATTACAATGAATGGGAGATTAGCAGGGGCTAGTTCTGGTCAAGGCATATGAGTTCCATGATGGTAGCTTTAGACTAAGAGGATATCCAGAGTTTTTATATTTCTTCTCCTTCTAATTTTCTCACGTTTTCAAATTTTAGAAGAAAGTTAAATGTTGCATGCTGCAATTTTATTAACTGATAGTAGCAATGTGGTAATAGCTATTTGGATGGAAATTCACTACAGTTGCCTTTTTTTCTTCCCAGTTTCTCTAAGTGATGCAGTCCCAACCTTTTTGCCATTGCAGGAAGTTTTCTGTAGTTGATGACTGGGAAGGACAGTACCTTTTTTTATAGGAAGAAAGTTACTGAAAGAAAGGAGGGAAAAAATCCTTGTCTTTTCTTTTTTTTTTTTTTTTTTATATCCAATGGCTAATTACAGTTTTGCCCGACAACAATTAATGGGACAGACCTTATTTA
>VZRX01009578.1:224262-237637 GCA_013398075.1 Notiomystis cincta | reverse complement strand
AAAAATTTCTTAAAAAAAGGGGAGAAAAAATCTTTTTTTTTTTTTTTTTTTTTTTTTTTTTTTATATCCAATGGCTAATTACAGTTTTGGCAGACAGCATGTAATGGGACAGACCTTATTTAGAGTGCCCCAAACAGCCTTCCACTAAGCAAACAGTAATCAGGTTTAAACGAATACTTTTGCTCTTTGTGCCAAAACAGAGAATTGTTCTGATTCAACTAATAAGGGACACTAAACAATGCTTGGTGTCATGGATTTGTCTGCTGCTGTTTTGCAGGAGAGCTGTCAAGTACAACCTAGGCTGCTACAACTGCAAGAATTGTCCTTTGAAAGGATGGTTAAACCCAAACACTCACTGATTAATGTCAGGCAGAGAGCCCAATTCCCTGAAGTACTAATTTTGCAGCTTGAGGAGTAGAGGTGGTGCTGTGTGTAGTTCCTGCAAAGTGGAGGAGAATGGGAAGTCTTTTAATTTCAAACTTAAATGAGAACTTAGAATCAGAAATGCCTGCCTCTCTGTTAACCTTTATGATAAAAATGTACAATTTGCATTAAGCAAGAGTGTGTATAGCTTGCAAGTTCCCAACCATCTGATTTCAGCAAAATAAGCAAGTAGGGCACTATTTAAAATAAAATCTCAAGTCAGTGTTTTAATTTGAATCCTGAGAAAAGCGTGTCAGGCACCTTGCAGTCTTCTTGGTCTGTTTGATGATCTAAGTGTACAGAAGGATTCATTTATAGAGAGGTGTCATGTGAAAACCAGTCTGGTAGACAGACATTAAAAGTGAGGGGACTAAGGGTTTTCTGCCACTGCTGCAATTCTTTCCACAGTTGACTCTACCCTTTCCTTTTTTTTTATAAATAACTGTTAATAGGAGGCTGAAAACTGAAGTCATAAGAAAACTTTGACATCGCTGGGTTAAAGATCAGTTAATTTGATTAACTTTCCCACAGTACATGTTTATCTGTAGAGGTCTCTAAGGTCAGTGCCTCTCTGCACATACTAGTTTATAGCACACTCATTATGTAGAACCTAAGCATATTTTCACTATCTTCTTCCAGCACAGATCAGATTTCCTCTATTTTTCATTTATTTCTCCATCTCCAAGATTTCTTTTTGCTCCTAGTTTTTAATAGCTCTGAGATCAATACTCTCCAAGACCCCTACAGGAGGCTGTTGGTAATATCTCAGTGCAGTAACTTAGTAAGAGTCACTTTATATGTCCACTGAACCATCAGAGAGGTCTGACCTTCCCCACTTAACAGGAACGTACTTTTGATCAGTCCTCCTTGTTTCAGTCAGAAATTTAAAGCTGTGATGATGAAAGTGAGTATCTTTTTGAGGAAAGGCAGTAAAGGAGTTATTGAAACTGAACCTGCCAGTGAGAGGAAAAGGTTTGTATTTAAAAATCAACTGATTAAATTTAATGTTTGCAGTAGCTAGAACTGGAGAAGTACACTTCAGTTCTTCTCCATGTTGGTGAGGATCCTACTCTCTTCATGTTAAGAGATTGCCAAGAAAGTTAAAGTAAATCTCTAAAAGGCTTGAGAAAGAGCACATTAGTCTAATGTGTCAGACTCCTCTGTGGAAGCTTTTATTCAGAAGCAGGCTGTGTTTGCCTCAGCTTCATCCTGAAGCTATGTTATCTTACAAAAAGGTCCTTGCAGCAAGGCACCAACTGTCTAGACATTCTTGAAGAAATAGAAAATATCAGAGAATGAGGAGAATTTCAAAGTTCTCTACAGGTCCTGATTTAATCATACTACAATAATTTGACAGTATAAAATCTGGAGACCTAGTTCGCTTTGGAATTATTCATCTTCCCAGAGTAACTTTGCTCATGCTGAAACCAATCTCTCACTTTTGCTGATGGTGGTACAAACTAAAAAACAAAGAAGATATTTTTCTATGTTGATATTTTTATTTTGTGTTGAAGAAAAGCTTTTTCTAGAGGAACAAACTTTTTAGTTGCTCAAACTTTCTTTTCTGTGAAGGAGATACTCACTAGTCAACATTTTCTGCTGGATGCCTCCCTTTTCTGCCTTCTACTCCTTCCAGTTCTCCTCTGCTCCTCTTCTCTATTGTTTCTTTTTTGCCTGCATGCATTTCCTGATCAAGGTACATTTACCTTAACACATAAGGATAAGAAGTGGGTTCCTGCTTCAGTCTGATTTTTTTATACTTCCAGAATGTATTACTGAACACTGCAATTACATTTGCTTACTGGCAGCAATGTTTACTCATTTCAGCTCACAGACAGTGGGATCGATGAGGTTCAGGAGCCGCACTCTGAATGCAGACACAAGTCCTTTGTTTGATGTAGCCAAAATGAATATGAGGCAAAAGTGAGAGGTGTGATTTTAGCAATCCCATGCCTAAATGATCTCATTTTTGGTCACCATTCCTATTTTTCACTCATCTGTGAAGTGTCTGTGATTAGAGTCTCTGTTCAATGTCTGGCCAGAAACTGACCTTCCAAACCATTCTCCTTGAGTTCCTTTGCTCATACTCATTTGAAAGAAATTACCAAACAGAAGGAGCAGAAAGATGAGGTAGAACTTTCTAGTCACCTCTCAAACTCTAGTCTCATATGACATCTCTGTCCCTTGCAATCTCTGGTTTTTGATAAGGTGCTGTCATGAAACCATTGCTGAGCACCCTTTTATTTCATAATGTTCTAATCTTGACATTTCTGTGCTTGTTTTCCTGACCAGACATCCTCCTGAATGTTCCTTATGACTACCTGGCTTGTTTTCAGGGGACATCAGGTTAGCTGACCTACAGGACTTCATGGTATTTATCCTGCCATGCACAAGGTCCTTCCAGAAGCAGCACAGACAGGGCAGAAAAAGCTGGAAATGATTCCATCTCCCTCCAATGCCATGCAATTGTACATGGAGCAGGATGGGCAGTAGGGGAAGGTCAGGCAGGTAAGCAGATGACATGCATGATGCCAGGCAGTGTGGATGTGTCATAACAGCTGCAGGGAGAGGAGCCTCTTAGCTTCACAGAATCACACACTCAGTTAGGTTGGAAGACACCTAAAATCAAGTCCAACCTTCAACTGATTACCACCTTGTCAGCCAGACCATGGCACTGAGTGCCAAGCCTACTTATCACTTGAACAGGAGATGGGGACTCCACCAGCTCCCTGGGCAGTACATCCCAATGTTTAACAACCTTTTCCATGAAGAAACTCATCCCAATGTCCAACCTGAACCTCCCCTGGTGCAGCTTGTGGCCATGTCATCTTGTCCTGTCACTGGCTGAAGAGACCAATCCCCACCTTGCTACCTTCATTTCAGGTAGTTGTAGAGAGTGATAGTGTCCCTCCTGAGCCTCCTTTTCTCCAGGCTAAACACACATAACTCCTTCAGATGCTCCTTATATGACACTCTCTAGACCCTTCACCAGCTCCACTGCCCTTCCCCAGACATACCCCAGCACCTCAATGCCTTTCTTCAAGAAATGGGCCCAGAAATGGATACAGTACTCAAGGTGCAGCCTCTCCAGTGCCAAATACATTTGCCTGATCCTGCTGGCCACTTTACTCCTGATGCAGTTTCCAACTTGCCCCTAACCTGCCTCCATGACAGCCCAGAGGCTGAATATTACTGCAGCTGTACAGCTTGTGGCAAAGTTACCAGCACTCATAAGATGACCTTTGTCCACTATGAATTACCAATAGTAGGAAGGAGCAAGACCACCAGCATAACTCTCCTTACACACAGAGGGACTCCAAGTTTGAAAAGCACCACCGAATCGGGATTTCTACCCTGAGTGAGGTGTCAGTAAAAGGATGTTATCAGGTTAACCCTTTTACCTTGAACCTTCAATGAATAATTCAGACCCTTCACATTTAATATTCATCCACATCACCTCAGTTGTCACTCAAGGGTCATTACTTCCTATCCATGTCCAATTTTATTTGTTCCTGAATCTTTCCCTCATATCTTTATTAAGTAGTTACCACACGTGGCAGAGATGCACAGAGTCTCTTGCCAGCTCCGTCCCTGAAATTGGTGATTACTGCATCAGGCCACTGGCAGTGTGATTTCTGTGTTCATTCATTCTGCAGTGATAGACTATGAAATCTATTCTCAGAAAATATGCATCTTAGAACTGGCCATGATATTCAAGTTACTTAAGACTGAGGAAAATAGCAAGTCAGGAAGGATGGAGCTCTGATCTTATACCCCACTTACAACCTTAAGCTGGAGTGGCCTTGTGTGATATCCTGGGAAGTCCTTTCTTACCAGCCTTTCTGTCAGGCTCCTATCATTGCATTGATCTAGATGCTGAAAACTAACACTGAGATACATTCAGCTATAATGGCCTTTTCTGTATGTTAAGAAAGAAGCACATCTTGAACACCTCCTTAACAGTATCCATGAAAGATCCCAATGTGTCTCTTCAGTAACCATTTACAATAGACTCACACAAATGGCCTCACTGAGTTACTCATACCAAGATGGATGTGAATAAGATATAGTGAAAAGAGAGATATAACCTTGCTGAACCAGACAACAGCTGGTTCAGGTGACAAATATAAACAAAGAAAATACAGCTTTAACAGTTACATTAATTTTTCTCCCATACTCTATCCCAGACAGGCTGCAAATGCTCACTGACAGTTCATTGTGGCATTTAAGAGAGAACAGACAAAATTGATGAGTAGTAAAGTGTACCCAGAACCAGTTTACAGCTGCAGTATATCATAACAATGCAAGGAGTTGAAAGCAGGACAAAATTTGCCTCCCCTGCCTGCAGAAAGAAATCTCCTCTGAAGATATCACAAGAACTGGTGATTTTGTAGTCTTACAGTTCTTCCACTTCTGCTTCCAGCCAGAAATGGCAAGTCCTGAAGTACACTAAAAGGTGGTGATGTTAGAGAAAAAACGGACTTCCACCAAAAGTGATTTGATCCATTTTCAAAATATGAACAAAATTTTGCACTGAGTCAGACTTTGCATTCTCTGGAGTGTCCTTAATTTAATTGAGATGTGTGTTAGTAGTATACAGTGAGAAAGGAGATCTTACTGCACTGCAGCTTGTTCTCAGAAATAGCTAGCTGTGTGAAGGGATCCCTGTAGTAAAGGTTAAGTGTACACTGTATATTATCTCTCTTTCTTTCTTTTTTTTTTTTTTTTTCCAGTCTAATGGGATTTTCTAATGAGATTTTCCCATTTCTAATGGNTTTATTTTTTTTCTTTTTTTTTTTTTTTTTTTTTTTTTTTTTTTGGACAAAAAAGAAGAAAGAGAAAAAGAAAAAAAAATGTTGTGAAAGTTTAAAAGTATGACCTCCAGAACCAGACATGCTGAGACTGGGCAATATTGAAGCCAGAAACAGAAGGGGTTGGATAAAAGGCTTTGTGATATGAATCTCTGTCTCTCCTGCCCTCAGCAGAAAGGCTTAAATATCTCCTTCTTGGACAAACAGATCAATACAAGCTTTTTAACATCTTCAATGAGAGCTCATTAATGCTCTCATGGTGTCCTCTTTTGTGCCCTGGTGACCTGGTGGGAGCCAGGGAAACTGAACTGCAGCTTAGTAATTATCACAGGAATAACACTTCATATCATCTCCTAGCGAAATGTGAATTGTTTTCCTAATTATTCAGGACAGCAGTGAGCAAAAGTGCAAACTAATTGAAAAGACATTATGATTTATTTGAGTATGTGAGATTGGACCTATTAATTTGGGTTAAATGTTAGCCAATAGAATATTTGCTATCTCTTTGAAGAGCTGAATGCTAGGAAAGCACAAGAACAGAAAACTCAATTTCCTACAATTATTTCTTCATTATATGTAGTTTATGGGTTTTCTTTTGCCACTGGATGCATCTGGACATTTTCCTTTATAATGCTGGTATCCAGGCTGGGTTCAGGATTTTGAATTTTTTGAGGATCTGAGTGGGATGTAGAATGACAACTTTTGCTAAGACAAATTGTGAAAGAGGTGGGAGATTTATATGACTGATATATCAAATAATTGAATAAATAAGGTTTTATTGGATTCAGTACTAGATGAGATTTTTTAAGGAAGGTCTCTTTTTTGTTTCATACAGATCAGTTGCATGTCAATATATTTTTACATCAGTTTCAGTCTATAATTAATTACCACATATATGTGTGTACATCTTCTATAAAGTAGGGCCAAAAAGAAATTCCCAGTTTAAAATATTTCCCTTAAACTAAAAAAAAAACCTACAGCACATGCACAAGAAGAAGAGAATAACAGAGTAAAAAATGTCTAATGTAAAATAGTCTGTGAGGTTACTCACTGCATAGGTGTGACCTAGCATCAAAACTGACCTATTTGATTGAACTCCTGAGTGACAGGGGAAGAAAAGAGGCGCTCAGACATTTTAATGAAGTTGGATCTTCCATAAACACTGAAAATTAGAAAATCAGACCCTCTGCATATGTCTGATTTTGAGCCCTGGAAAACTAGAATACCCAGAATCACTCACAGCCTTTGAAAATTGGAGCCATGTAGTTGAAAATAGGTATTTAATTTGTGTAAGAAGTTTGCTCTTTCAAGCACCTGTCTCAAAAAGCTTCTTATTATCGACAATGTAGGTTGCCACAGTGCCAAGCTATTACTACTGTATATTAGCCTGAAAATATCACTATACTCATAGAATTGGGAAAATTATTTTCATTTTCACAAATAGTGTGTAATTTTTGGGGTGACCCATCTCTTAGTCAGGCATGTAATAGCTAATCAAGATAGAGTGCAAAGAGACCAGAACCCACATTATTTTTAATTGAAATAAAAATACAAGGGAGAAAATAAAAAGCACACACAAAAAAAATCCCCTGATCTATTTTAGTCACATATCATAATCCTGTTTTTAGTGCAAGAATTTAATTATACATATTTTCATCATTTCTCGTATTCTGACATATTAATTAAAGATGCTCTAATTCAATTCCAGTGGCACTATTGGCCTATCCTGTAAAAATATTTTCCTGTTTTGGTAAAAATACAAAAATGACGAGGAAGGTAAAAGCAGCACCTCAGTTTGCTGCATACATGCTGATGTTTCTTCTTGTCATGGAAATAGCAGACTAATTATTTTATAAAGTGATAGATTCCCCCATCTGTACAGTGTTTGGTGGCACTAACACTTAATAAAATATACATGGGAAAACAGCAGTCTCCTGAAGGCTCCTGCACTGAAGTGTGTCTGTCTCTGATGGCAGAGCTACAAAACAAGGTGAAGTGCCCCATACTTTTACTATGAGTTCACATGGACTCGGTTCCCATTACACTGTCTTTGAAAACTTTGTTAGTAGGTAAGGTTAATGGACTCATGTCTTCTCAGCTCCTCCTTAAGACTCTCAGGAACTAGAAGACATCATCTTGGGGCTAAAGTAGATAGCTAAGTTTGGTTTCTATTGTTTTTGTCATAATTTACTTAATTTTCAGCTGTGAGTTCAAAGTATTACATCTTCAACATGCACAGGAGGATGTCAGCAGTAGTTATATATGTGTAGTGATATGACAGTAAACAGTACACAAGCTGCAATCAGATAATTGTCAAAACCAAAGTTGCCATTCGTGATTCAAACACACCAATATCTGTAGCTGGTCAGCCTTTAGAAGCAACTGCCCAGCACCAACTGCAGCCCCTTGAGACTAGAGCTGAATGGACAAGGTCACCACAGAACATGTAACAGCCAGACCTGCCTCACACCACAAGCCAAGAGCAGAGCCCAGGCTCATGTCATCAAACTGGGGTTGTACTTTTGCACCATGAGCACAACCTGAGGATGATGTTTAGTCTGGTGTGTGTTGTTTTTCTGTTTCAGGTTGGTTGGCATGGAGGAGGCAGGGAAAGGACAGGTGTGCAGCTTTCCTTTTCCAAAATTAGCCACCACCCTCACTGGTGTGGGACATGTCAAATTTATGCTGAGTTCAAGTCAAGCCACCTCAAATGCATAAGGGGATAAGGGGAGCATCAGTGACTAATGATGGCTTTAGGACAGCCTTGAAACTGAACCCAAAAATACTCTGAGAAGCACTGAAGGGGACAACAAGGCTCACATAAACACTGACACATGCACACAAGGGAGAGAACAGAATAGCCTTGGACTCTTCAGTACTGGCAAGTGAATTATGTCTGCAGAAGTTGCTCAGACTGTCATTAACATATACCTGATAAGTATGGCAGTGGGATCTCAAGGTCTCCACTGTAATCCTGCCTTCTTTTAATTCAAAGGAAAGTGTTGTACCTTAAAGCAATGCAGACATGCAACAATCATTTAGCTGTCCCCAGTTCCTGTCAGAGGGACATGAGCTGGTTGTGAATCATTCCCTCAAGAAATCTTGGTAATCTTGACTATTTTTGCATTTCTTAATATATTTTGATTTAAAGCCTAAATTAGACTTAAGCCAGCGATAGTGTGTCTTGAACCACTTTTGAAAATAAATGAGATATGCTGATGCCGAAATGTTGGTAAAAGGGGATTAGGAAGACTAGGCTGCTTTCCACCCCAGTGGCTTTGCGTTACTATTAAGAGGGATGGATTAATATCAGATTTCTGGTATCTGGTTCCTCAGTGATACTGCTTAATTATCCAGATAAGTGATCAGAGTCAAAGCATGAGTGACAGCATAAATATAAAGAACATCATCTTATAATTTTTTTCCCTTAAAAAACATGTATATTAGTTTTAGTATCATAAAGATACATTTTTAAAGTGCTCATTAAAGTTAAAATTTTAAGTAGTTTTTAGATATTCAGTCTAGGTTAGTCATCCTTTAAAAAGTTGCAGTTTATTTATTCATTGACAGGCACAGACAAGTGGCTCACACTGAAAGACTTCCAAAAACAGTGGCCTGCTTGTCCCTGCACTAAGCAGCTTCTTCCACCCATTCCCCCACAGTCAACTATTCCATTTTCTTCCTTTTCATTCTCACTGCCCTATTGCAGAGACCTCACCCCTGCTGAAGGGGGTGGCCACTGAAGGGAAAACATCTGGTCTCCCTGCTCAGTCTGTAGAGGGGACGTCCATGAATTCCCAGGTTGCTTCTTATCCCAGATCTTCCTAATAGCTCTGGTCTCTGTTGGCTGGTAATTTTATCCAGTAACACATTTAATATGTGTAAGTGTGTGAATGCACTTGTGTACTTTCAATGTAGACAAGTACTTGGACTGATCAGGATCTTAGGATGGGAGAAAAAGCTTTGGCACCTATAATTCATTCAAGCAGAATCGCTTTGGCTGTGGTTTTTTGCTCCTTGATAAGTCCTTTCTCAAGAATCTGAGATTGGTGTCAGACATGAGGCAGGGAGTTAAACATGATTTTAGTAAAACTTCCTACTGGAAATTTTTATGTGATCTGTGCTTGCCCTTCCTAACTTGCCAGCAGGGCAGGATTTGCAGATATCTTGAAACTGAAAGGTGGAGTAGAAATTTCTCTGTTGGGGGAGAACGATTTGCTCAGTAATTTAAGGACATGAAAGATAAAAGATTTTTGCTGGGGCAGTTCCTCCATTCTGTAAGTAAGCAGGAAAGAGATCAAACTGTCTTGTATTCACTAAGCTTTAACAAACAAAAAGCCCCAGAAGAAAATTTGGGGAAAAAACAAAAAGGAAAAATCTGCACATAATAGGCAGACAAATCTGAATACAACCTAAATCAAGAACTAGAGTACTGTTTGCTTCCCCAAATGCTCAAAGTTCTTCAGCCATATATATTTTAGTCTTCATTTCCATATATATTTTAGACTTCATTTGTTTCTAATAAGATTTGCATGCTTGTATTATGCACTGTAGCCCACAGCAGCTAGATTTCATACTACAGAGCAAATTTTTTCATTTTCTTTTCTGATGTTCTGCATTTCAGACATTGCAACTACTGCAACTTCTTTGTAGCCTTTTTCCTCCAGTTCTTTTGGAGAAATCCAGATGAGGTTCCAATTCACACTTGCCCTCCACTATTGCAAGAGAACAGCAATGCAAACAGGTGCCCACAGAAACCACTCATACAGAGAACTGCCTCCCTATTTTTTCCTTTTCTGCCTCCTCCTGGAAGGGTGCCAAAACCTGACATGGATTGCAGAGAGAAAAGAGAATTGAAAGCTGTAGACTTGAAAACTCCACACATATTGAAAACAGTCTAGACCTCATACAGTTCATTCCTGTACTTCATTCTGTAGGTCTCCTTTGACAATGACTCAGAAGTAGGAAAGACTTGTCATGCTTGTTCAAATTTGAATCTGCAGTGGGAGGAGGATTTTTGATATGGGTCTAGCACCTTCATTTCTGCAACTGAGGTAAACTAGAGGCTAAAGAAAACATCTTCCAGGGTTTTGTTTTTTGGTGGTGGTGGTTTGTGGCTTTTTGGGGTTTTTTTGCATGGTTTCGATGCTAACAGGAAAAAGACAATGTAAAATGATCCTTGTGTGTTGGACACATCAGCATCACATCAACTAAACATGAGACAAAATGCAAAATAAAAATAGAACAGAGTTTCTGACAGTGATCTTCAAGGAGTATTTTATATTCTTTTCTGTGACATACTTTTCTCCAAGGTTCATCTTACCAAGGCTCATCTCTTGCCAGAGGTTCCTTTATCAAATAGGTCTGGTCAGCTGTTGTATTAGAGAAAGCCAAAGAAAAACCCTCTAAACTGCTGTTATTCACTGACACTCACCTGAGTTAATAATATCATAGCATGGTGTTAAAGACTCTTTAATGTGGGAGGTCACACCTTTTGAAGAAGATGTGATTAGTCCTTGGCCACCCTCTGCCATTTATCCCACAGTGTTCTCTGGAGTGACTATTCATATGTCATAATTTAATTGCAGCCAACTCTTATTCTCAGTGCACAGCTATACATGCTTTTCACCTCATATCAATCTACACTGTATTTTTTTCCTGTGGATAAAGCAATATAATGGTATATCAAAATATGTGAATTTCAGTGTTAGGAAAATGTATGGAAAGTGAAAAGGTTTCTGTTCAGACCTTTCTGTGGGTCAGCTCTGATCTCTTCCTGGAACTTTTATTATTTCACCTTGTAAAAAAGTATAGAAACTTTCCTAGATTTTCACAGATGCTGCAAGGGCTGATGTAGCTGACCAGGACACTTAAGTGCTCACAGTGCACATTCTTCATTCTCAGTAGTAGAAGAGCAGGGGATCCCTTGAGTACCTGTCCTCAAATACAAACACAAGACCATATGGCTTTAGCACACTCCTGAGTCATCTGCTAATGCCACCCCCAAACAAAATGAGATAATAAATAATCACAAAATTAAAGCAGGAAAATTTTGTCTACAGATTTCATATACTTTCCTGGAAATAAACTGGTACTGCCCACTATGCAAGAGAGATGGTGACCTTGGTTAAAAAGCCCCCCATATATCTTAATTGTAAATATTGTCATATGGGCTGCTGGTGATCTCCCATTGGGCCATCCAACCTTTCTCAGGCTATTTTAAATTGAGAGATATTTTCATCTGAAAATACATCACTCACTTGCAATCATCACTACCTGTCCTTGTTCCTAAGCCCTTGGAAGTACAGGCTGACCAGAAGGAACCATCAAGACCTCCAGTGGGGAGGAAGGATGCTCATTCCTTGAAAAGTAGCTTTCTCCATCCTACAGGTCTCATCTTTAGTTAATCATCTTGGAGCAATGAGAAATGCAGTCTTCCTTGTCTTTCTGAAACTATCCCACCACTGGGCCTGGGAAAACCTGGCCCAGCTGACAATGTTTGCATCTCTCTACATAAAATAAATAGTGCCAGAACATAGGTCTGAGTATTGCCCTGTTTAATCCGAACTGCACACTTGTTAACATGCTCCTTGGAAAAGGTTCTCTAGGCATGGGAATGTCATATAGTACAGGATACAGGAGGGATGTCAAGGCATGTGATTAGCAGAAACTGTTTGCATTTCTGTGTCACCCATTTATTCTACTTTACATCCAGTTTACTATATTACAATGGAAACACAGGTTCTGGATTTTATCAATTTCATCTCAATTTTAGAAGTACCCTGAATCAGAAAAGAACACTTCCTGTCTGATGGATAAGTAAGTCTTAAACCTCACTTCACATAAATAAAAACAAGCAGAAAATGCATAAAGTTATTAACTGCAGTATTTTTTAAGCATTAGTGTGAGTAGATACAAAGAACAAACAAATTTTGTGTCAAGTTTATTGCCTTGGCCACTAATATGAAACACAAGTGTTGAAACATTACCCAGTAGGTTACATATGCAAGCACCTTGTGCCTGACTATTAAAACCATCTACATTGACTTTGCTGTGCATATACTCTGATATATTCAATACATAGATACAAAAACTACACTAATAATACCACAAGTATAAAATACAAACAAGGGAACACACCATTAAAGGCAATCTCATCACAGAAATATTGTCCCAGTATTAGCCACCTGTGAAGCTAAAGATTAAATACATTATTTTTTCCTGAGCACACTAGCTACAAAAGAAGACAATTTCACCCATAAGTTATACAGTTGTTTGTGTCAATGATAATTTAACTAAGGCCAGGAAATAGAAGGAACTTTTTCAAGAATTATTACTCAATACTTTTCTCAGTTTATTTTGAGCTGTGTCTGACTCATCACAATGCTATTTTATGAATAGTTTGAAGGGCTGTTAAAGTTTCATCTAAGTAACAAGATTTACTTCTCCAGTTCAAATTCTGTTTGTATGTTGTTTTCATTTGGTCTTGTTGGAATATTTATTTATTCTTTTATTTCACATTCAACACCAAAATTTCATGGCTGAAATTTTAAGCAGTCATATTTTCTAGAGAAAAGACAAATGACAAACTCATATATGTCACCTCAAAACCTAGACTGTCCATAATGCTTTTGTCAGCATAAGCAGCAATGAGGTTTGGGTAGAGCCTGTGCTTCTACAGTAACCCAAAGATTTGACCAGGGCTCAGTGCTGAAGCAAGGCATTGAGGTGTCTAGCAGAAAACTTGAAGAATCAATCTCTGTTTCCCTTATAATAATTTACAGCCCAGATTTTATGCTGGATTCACCCCTTATTTTGTGTCTATTGTTTTCAGGACTTACATCCTGTGCAGTTACTATTCTCTGATACAGAAAAACAACATTTCAGTCTCAAGGAGTATTCGCATAGCAACTTTTACAAGCCCTCAAAAACTCTAAACTAAAATGAAGACAGATCCATGAAGGTCTGATAAGAAAAGAGGTGTTTTTTTTTCTTTCTCCTGAAGAATTTAGGGTGTTAGGAAGTGTCAGAAATACTTTAGTAAAGGCAGGGTTCCTTCACAGGGCAGTACTCAGCCTCTGCAAAACAGGCATTAAAAATGTTACAAATTCTGATCTCTCAATAAATGCTTCCTTTTTTTT